>JAOBRH010496141.1:0-10002 GCA_027575125.1 Umimayanthus parasiticus | reverse complement strand
TGTTTGGATGCCCGTCGTGACGGCGAGTCTCCAGCTGCTGCGATCTGCGATGTTACCTCAGGAAGTGGGAATTTCACAAAGGCTGCTCGCAGCTTCAGCTTCTTCCCAACATGCACCAGTCCATCATCTCCAAGAACTGCATTCCTTGGATGAACGCGGCAGTTTCGAATTTTTTTGAAAATCTTTCAATTGGAAACCTTTGGGAATGATTAGGAATTTCGCAAAAAGTTCGTATATTTTGGAAACTGTGTAGTTAACTCGAGACACCACTTAAGTTGCGGAAGAGATCACTTTCATCAAACACTTTTGGTGTGTTTCATTAATTCTTGTCGAACGGTGGTGTTCCCGTTACTAATTTGTCATAAGGAACACAACTTTCATGATTTTTTCGAAAAAAATCTGCCAAAATATCCAGCATTTTTGGCTTGCATTTAAGATCGCTTTTTATTACATGCTGTCATTCGATCGTAGACATGAAGTTAAACCTGTTCAAGTTTTTTGTTTGTTTTTTTTTCTACATCAGTCATCAGTATTCCATGCACCATGCTAGATTGGTCTTGTATTGCAGTACTAGTGATGGTTGGAAAGTAGAACTACTTCAGACCAAGGTTACACAGACAACAAATGGTCCAGCGAAAGCAGCCACAACACAACAACGATCCTTAAGATCAACTGGTGGGAAATTCGAAAAGAGGGGAAAATCTAATATAAAGAAAGTAAGTTTGCATGTTCGTATTTGGCAATTGTATAAGTAATGGTAACAGAACTGAGTGGAGTCCAATTCGATCTGTAATCATTACGAGTGACAAACAAAATTGGTTGAGCGCGGAGCGGGAATCCAATTTATGTTTACGAGTAATGATTACATACAGAATTGGACGACAAGAATTCCTATTACAAATTTACTATAAAAAGTACAGTAGACCACTTTCGAATTACACTTCAGTTCCCTCGAATTGCGAGAACTAAAGCGTAATTCGAAAGTGGTGTATATTTACGAAAATGAAAGAAAAAAACATGCAAAACGTTGTATCTTGTTTGAAGAACTGTAGCTGTGAAAGTCAAATATTCTCCAGTTTCTCAGAGGTTAGTTGCTGCTATTCATAGTAACTATTTTCTTGTTGCCGATTGGCAAGAAAACCAGGAACTCAGGTTGTGACTGGTTTATTCAACTGCCCGTAACAGGTGTCCAATAACAGCATTTTGTTATTGCAAACTCTTCGATAAATGATTTTGCTGCCAGATTAAGGGGAAATAGAGAGTGGATGAGCCAATCAGGTTTGAGGAAAATGCAACTTTTATATTAAAGTTCATTAAAGGACCAACCAGCACAACCTAAAAACATCCGTTGACAGGGACGTTAAGCCGTTGGTCTAATCTCCTGAATTCAGTATATTTTTTTCTTGAGCTGGTACAAATCACGACATGCCTCACATTCAAACAAATGAAAAAAAAGGTTTGCACTCGGGTCGTCCCAGCAAAGAGAGATATGTTCGCGATGTATTTCTCATTCTGCCTAATCTCGATATATAAGTTTTGTGTCTGTGGCAAATTACGATAACCTTAATAATTGTTGACTATTGACAAAAAGAAATAATGATTTTACGGCAATTAGCGTAATGTTTGCTCAACTTAAGCTTTCATAAAATAAGGTATTATGTCAGAAGAATGGATCAATTGCTGTTGGAGATGAAACCTTGAGCACGGCTCTCTACAAAGACAAAAGGAAAAGTAGGAAGACACTGCTGCCGTAAGTGGTTATGATAACTTTAGTCCATTTATTCAGTTGCGTTTCTTTATGCTAACCGGTAATGGGATAAGATAATGAGTTTTTCATATTGTTCTGATACGTTATTTTAAGCGATGTCGTGTTTGCTGTAAATCACGCGACTGAAACAATACACGAAAAAAGAAAAATATTTTTGTTAAGAACAAACTAATCAATCAATTTTGATATTTAAGTTAAATGTCTGACAGCTTTGAAGAAAATTTCAGAAAAATTTGACTATTTCTCTCGAACTCCAAGAAATATCATTTCAGGTTATCAATATACACGTCGATGTTCCACGTGTCGAATGTATATAAATGGTTTAAAAACATTTTGCTATAATTTTCAAGCAGTCTTTAGAAACAACAAAGATATGCTTGTGATTAAAACAGTGCCGCTTAAATGCTTTAATTCATTACAAGCCAGTGTGGCGGCACAAAATTAATTGTCTGACCCAATAACTGCCAAGACTGACTATTATTGTTCGAGACAGTCTTGTCCGTTCTATTAAATGCAAATTACCGTCGAGCAAAAGCTGGCAATAATTAACTTATTTTAAAGGTAACGTCTAGATTTTGAGTATTCCTTGTCTTAACGGGAAAGTCCGCTTCAAAATAAAGTTTTTGCTTAATGCTATTGAATATTAACGTGATGAATGACTAAAACTGTTTTGGCTGAAATGCATGCCTGAATAGGAGCCTTGACAATTTAAATTAGATATACGATCTATGTATATCTTGAAAATCGTAATGCTTTTTAATACATCTTCATAGTTTTGAAAGTCAATTTGATGCTATGAAAGCATGTAACTAAGCCATATTGCAAAATGCAACAGAAGGGGACACGCATTTTTTTTCTAAGAGCAAACTCTATGACTAGAACGCTGAAACTAAGCTTTTCCTAAATTTGTATAAACAAGTTTAAAATAAGCAATTTCAGGTTTAAGCTCTGGTTTAGATTCATATACTCTCAATTTTTAACTCAAACCGTTTTCTTCTGCAGAAAAATAAAAATAATTTTAATGAACAAGTTGAGGCTAAAAATGCCGAAAAAATAGGGACGCCGAACGACGGCCAAGCTTATCTGGTCTTATAGAAAGAAGCGTGTATTGTGATGACGAATTTTGTTGAAATCCTTTCAGTCGACATTTCAAAGATCAAAATAAGTTCAGTAAAAGAACAACAATGTTTTATTATTGGAACCTTGCGTTTTGGGGGATTCATGAAAAGGAAAGAAAACTCTATTAAACGAATATTTTGTCTGGGCAACCGGAATAATATAAAGGAATTGTAAGAAAACGGAATTTGAAAAAACGTTGCAAAGAAGCCGTGCATCAGTTAGTGTCATTAACTATCCAAAAGGGGCTGAATCCATCAAATTTTCACTGTTATGCCTGAGGTGAGTTACAAAAAACATTTCTACTATGCTAAGCTTTTGTATACCATTATCAAAGACACCAATAGTTAAAGTGCTATTTTCAGTAAAAACTAGAGAACTTAGATTGTCGTGGATTTCCAGATTTTTCCTCGTATTTCTAATCATTCAGTTAACTAGCTAAATCTTAATACCGCACTGAAAACTCTCCAATCTCACACAACGTTGTTTTGGCAGCTGCTTCATGTTTGCTGTAGACAAACTCGCAGTAAATTGAGAGAGGTGCTAAAAGGAAATTAATATCAACGAATCATTTGCTTGAAAACTTGGAAGAGGCGAAGTGGCCTTCGCTTTGATTGTATAATCATAACAATTATTTGGGTTTGACATCCTTGAATAGCTTAAAAGAGTATGTCAAGCATAAACACCATGAGTTTGTGCAAGCATTACCTTATTTCTTGTTAACAATATCTAATTTAATAATCAATTGAGGAATTCTATTTGATTAAAATGTTCCAAGAAACTAAAAAGAACAGCCAATGATTTTGAATGTAAATGCATAATGGCAAGTTACGTTTAAGATATATGGTATTATGGTTTTGGCTCTCAGTCTCACACATAACTGCAACTCGTTTATTTCCTTCTACAAGTCTTGGGAAATCTTTAGGTTATCCGATGTGTTCCAAATTTTACAAAGCAATTTTTCCAGCCCAGTCTCCCAGTCTGCCGTTGGTTTCGCGTGTCTGTGAAATGAACACATACCAGTAAATGTTTTGAAACAGTCAAATCCTTGGCAAGATACACCAACAATTTATACTTAGCCATTCCTTTCCTTTCTCGTTCTATAATCCCTCTTAAGAATGTCGTTTACAGATAAATTAATTTGCAGGGTGGTGTACGACCCATTTAAGAACCAAATCTCGTGTAATGCAACAAAAACTGCACACCATAGTAACAGGTATACGGCAGCGCTGTATTTTTTTTGTCTAATGTGTTTCTTTGGTTGTCTTTTTTGTTTTCAAGAGAAGATAATCATTGACAAGTTGCTTTAAAAACTAAAAGAAAGTCGTTAGCAAAAGTCAATAAGACAAAATGAAGTAGTCAAAGGTTGCGTGATTCGTTTCAAGGTTCGATTTCGTCCAATTTGCTGCATTTCAATAATTTCATTCATAATATACATTCTACAAGATGAGCTCTATAACAAACAGCAACGCCTTGCCAACTGTGTTTAATAACATTAAGAGGAAACATAAAAGGAATAATGGAAACCAGCACGGAGTTTTCATCTTTTCCAAATATTTACCCAAAAAGTGATCTGTTATTTCTCAACACACAGATCTCCAACCAGCCTCGTTCTCAAGGCCTTCTGGGTATTTAGATATTGTTCCAACCGCCATTTTGAAAAATCTCCAGAAGGCCCTGGAAGGCCGAGGTTAATCTCCAACCTCGTTCTCAGGCTCTTTCCTTACTTGTCGTGTCTAAGCTAAGCTAAATAAGAACAACAGTCACTCTTAAACATATCTTCCACGTTTATTTTTATGTTAGCACCAAGAATCTGGATGCGACGTGACCAAACCCAACGACAGATCTCCTCTCCGTCACTCTCCCTCCCCTCCCCCCGAGGGATACTTGGGTCAAGTTTTGCTGACCCCATTATAGTCTATTCTGTGGCCAACTCTAGACCCCACCTTAGGGTGCGTTCGATTGACCCTATTCCGTCTATTCAGGAATAAGAATAAAATTTCAAATTTCTCTCCTGATTCGCAGAACAATCAAACATCTAGTTAAAAGTAAGAACTGGGGCGAGAGATATAATTCGGTTGTGTTTTTCTTCTAACTTTGCGGGAATTGTGGCCAATAAGATTGAACAAAGTTTTTATTCTGTCTATTCCTATTCCGGAATAGAGTCAATCAAACACGCCCCAAGTCACTTTTGGGCAAATGTCATTGTGATTTCAATAACGGAATTCAATGCGAGCCAACAATTAAATATTTAACAACAACAGGAACCATTTCTTAACCGCGAATCTTCCTATTTTTAAATCCCTATTTACCAGAACTTTCTTATCCCAGAAATCCCGAATATTTGCGACCCCATTCTAGTAACTCTACTAAAGATGTAATTCCATTATAGTCAGTCCAGTTGTGAAAATGCGACCCCATCCAGCGGGACATCCCCAGTAGTCTTTTACTAGGAAGTAACCCTCCGCCCCCCTCATGCATACACAAATTCTCTATAAAGGTGAAACCCAAATATAAAATCCAAACAGGATCAATTTCAGTTTCAGTTTATTTATTTAGCCAAATAATTAGTACATAATACACAATATAATAATGGCGAGGGAGACTATAGAAACCGCAAGTTGTTCAATGTTGATTGAACAACTTCAACTGAAAACTTCTTTTTACTAAGGTATTAACGGCATATGTATTTCTTTACTATACAGGATCCTAAGTTGATCAATTTAAAAATTGGTCTGCGACTGATAAACGGTGGTCGAAGATGATGTTCTCTGTACGTATTCTACTGGTAGGAACACTGTTTTTGAGCCAGCGGCTGACGGCTTCAGAGATCAGTAAGTAGGAATCAGATACTTTGTTCGTGATTACTTTGCCTGAAACCCTTCATGTTTGTACACTAAACTCAGTGACTACAATCCTGAACTTCCTGCGTCTTGTTGAAATTTCAACTGTCGGAGAATTGCGATGAGCCTTTAAGTTTCTACATGTATATTTTAAGTATTATCGCCTTTTTGCACTTTTGGCACAAAATAGTTGCGGATACTTTTAAAGAAGAAAAAAGCTTCCAGTCAGTTGGTTGCTATGGAGACGCCTTCCCCCGGCGAGCGCTGCCCCTCCTGGTGGCCAACTACCGTGACAAATTGGACTGGAACAATCTGCACAAGGCACTTCTCAACTTGGTTCGGCTTTGTGCCGAGGTAGGTATTTAAAGAAACTTCTCAGATTGTTGCAAAATAGGCTACACGGTCTGCCCAATCTACCGTTAGTTTATTTAAGGTGTTCGGTTGCGCTTTTAAGCAAACATATGTAAAATTTGAAGTTTCCTCTATATTATTATGAGAAACAATAAAGGGTTCTTGTGTAGTTGCCAACTGTTTTCTCGACGTTTTGAATTGTCCCGAAATCCCTCGTGTTCAATTCAAACCGCGCCATCAACACAATGGATGATACACAATAATCCCGAGACAAATGACGAAGTTTATTGTTTATCATAACATTATAGGGGAAAACTAAAACGTCTCATACGTTTGCCTACAATTGCGATACGTAACCAAACAATCAAATAAGCTAATCGTAGACTCGGGCGTGTGTGATATATATGTCAGTGGCGACGGCATGATATTTGTAAGAGAGTTCGGATTTCTGAGGGCCGAAAGAGAAAGCTGGGTGGGGGTTGATTCCCTTATAAGGGGGTTGATTCACATATAAAGAAGTTGTACCTTTTAGGAATAAATATCAGTTTAAGCGACGCATAAATTGGAGCCTTTTAGGAGTTTAATTGAATAATTTTAGGCAAGGAACTTCGATGCCTTGTGCGGTATGGGAACTCCCCTAAGCACTGAGGGTGGGAGAGAGGGGTCAGTTTTGGACTGCTAAAATCTTTGAGACTTGAGCCCATGATGCCAAAAGACATGCTGCATGAATGGTATAAATACCGTAAAGAAGTTTTTAAACCATATGTTATACGATTTTAAACCATGTACACCAAAAGGCATCGACAATCGTATCTTCTAAATCGGTCTTATGACATTCCTTGCGACACGTTCTACGCTTGTGTTTAGTGGCTCATCATTATTAACGATTCATTTCTGTCCTAAAAGAAAGTGAAGAGAAGAGGATACGTGTACTTTGGAGTACAATTCTGGGGGGAGTGCTGGAGCGGACCAGCTGCTCACGTGACCTACGACAACTTTGGTCAGGCGTCCAACTGTTACAAAAACATGGTTGGACTTCACTTCAGTAACTACGTATACAGACTCACTGGAGAAGGTGCGTCTTGGGGGGATGGGGAAGGTGGGGTGAAGTCGGTAACTACTGTATAGACTGACTGGAGATTGTACATCTTGGCAGGGGTGGGGAAAGTGGGGTGAAGTCAGTAACGATTGTATAGACTGACTTGAGAAGGTACGTCTTGACAGGGGTGGGAAAGGTGAGGTAAAGTCGGTAACTACTTTATAGACTGACAGGAGAAGGAACATCATGGGAGGAGTGGTGAAAATGATGTGATACCAGTAATTACGTGTACAGGTTTGTACAAACTAGCTGGAGAAGGTGCGTCATGGGAGGGGTGATAATGGTGGGTGAAGTCAGTAACTACGTGTATAAGGTATGTTATGAGGGCGGTGGGGTAGGTGGGGTGAAGTCAGAAACTACTTATATACAGACTGGAAAAGGTGAGTCATGAGGGGGGTGGGGAAAGTGGTGTTGTCTCACTCATTACGTGTATAGACCAACTGTAGAAGGTGCGTCATCTGAGGGGTGGGAAAGATGGAATAAAATCGGTAGCTACGTTTACAGTTCCACAATTTTTGTTAACGTTCCACAGAAAACGAATGTCATAGTCAGGTTTACAGAACTTACGATGAAAAAGACCGAAGTATGTTCGCGAGCGCAGGTAGAAAGTGCGACTTCAGATTCCCCCCGTCTACAAAATACTGGTACCGTTTCCAAGGCAACGCGGGGACTGCCATGCCAGACTCCTGTGTAGCCAAAAACCACTGTTCAACAAGGTTCCCTGGCTGGCTTAGCACATCGGGACACACTGCAAGCGCTCTCCAGGGAATACAAAAAGACCAAAAGGTCTGTTTCTCTGAGGCGGAGAACGTATCAGAGAGTGAGAAATGTTGCTCTTCGTTTATCACGGCTGCCAACGTGTATGTGAGGAATTGTGGACGGTTCTTCGTTTACAAGCTGCCTGGAGCGCCCCTGTGCCACGTGAGGTATTGTGGGAACGGTAGACGCGAATAAATTATCTAGGTGGGTATAAGTTATGGCGAGAAAAGTAAGAACTGGCCCTTGTTTGATTTGACGCCAAACGGAAAATAATTTTATAGGAAAGTTGAACTACTAGTTTGCTTAGAGTCGTTAGGTAATATTTTATCCATACCATTGATAGCCTTCCACTATAGTGACTATTGTACACGCTTTTTAAAAAGTTGAACTTGCACGAACGCTCAGTTCCACCTCAAGCTCAGATTCAAAAGAACACTAACCCATTTATCAAACTACCATAGCTTTATTAGGTGTAAACTGAAAGCAATGCCTGCATGGGTAAATACATCAGAAATTGTAAGAACAACGGCCTCAGTCAAACGTATTTGGTTGCTATTTAAGGAAAGCTTGTACTTGATTTCAAAACTGTTTTAATCTGATCGTAATCACTTTAAACCCCCATGGTCCAATAATTGACTATACGAGAATGTTCCGTATCTGTTTTTTGGAACTTTGGGTATAAGTTTTGCCTGGTTGGTTGGCACAAAGCTACCTCTCCGTGAGATAATGTCCGACGTTAGGCTAAAATCTGGACGAACAGAACAACTGTATAAGCCATTGAAAGCTATATTGAAGTCTTGTGTTTTCGATGTATTTTTCTTGAACACGTCCATTCCCCATATAGTTCTGAATATTGACTCAACTTCAATACTTTGTTTTTGTTCTTATCTCGTTTTTAGATTGCTGGCAGAAGGCACTTGGGTATCAGTAAACTCGTCCCAATCATGGAATATACATCGATTGCTTCATTCAAGTTTCTCTGAGTAGTTTGCATTACAGTGACATCTAGTAACATTTGCTGTTATCAGCTTTATAAGAAAAATCATGTGACACAATAACATATTAGGAAATAATAAAATAAAGCTAGTTGTATTTGACCCTGTTAAATACCTGACTGCCGGAATTTCTCTCGTATTGGTTTGGAGGCAACAACTAACACTTGTACACCTTTAAAGAAAACAGTAAATTACTGTACATTGATCTGTTCCCTCTACACAAAACACATCATGTGGTAGAAAAGAACATAAGAACCAGTCACAAAGACGGGGCTTCATTTCTCTTTAACAACCAGGGCCCGGCTGTCCGAACGTGGGTTGAATTTTACCCAGAGTTAGCAATAAGCGAAACCTTAAACTATAATTTCTTTATCGAGAAACACGTCCAGTCTTTCCAAAGTATTATTGAAGTATACTCGCAATAACAGCCCAAATAACACCCGCAATAACAGCCCAAATCAATCTTTAAATAGATAAATCCAATCGCAGATTAAAAATTTAAGTTACCGTGGGTTAGTGCCAACTCACTTTCGAACATATATATAGGTTTGATCAACAAAGGTTGATATGGTATGTTTTTTGCCTGTGGGATTTAGTGTTTAGCTGACGTTTCGAGCGTTAGCCCTTCGTCGGAACAGACTGATCATACTGCTCCGACGAAGGCTAACGCTCGAAAAGTCAGCTAAACACCATATCCCACAGGCGGAAAACTTACCATATCAACCTTTGTTGATCAAACCCATATTCAGCGTACTCGCCCACGCAGAAAAATAGTTTTCTTAGAAACTAGTCTCCCAGTGTCACTTTCGAACAACCGGGCGCAAGCACAGGAAACCCATACTCTATGTGTGTTTGATCGGCTTCCTGTGGTATCATGGCGTTGAGCAAAATATAAGCAAATGTATGGGCTGAAATCAACTTTGACGGTATCTCGGTGAACATTGAAATAAATTAAGTTTTACTTGCTTCATTTGCAGTTGGAGTCTTTCTTGATCGGGCACACCCGACGGGCCGGAAATGTGCATAATAATGCAATACTGACACCCCCGAAGAAAGGTTATATTTTTGCTC
>JAOBRH010495808.1:0-10006 GCA_027575125.1 Umimayanthus parasiticus | reverse complement strand
AAATCTCTTAATATTAAGCAAAATTTCAAAACTCGAAAATCCAAGATGGCGGCCATCGGCGGCCATCTTGGATTTTTGTTTGGTTACCATGGCAACAGCGGCTAATTAAGTAATGATTGTTACTATGCAAATTAATTAGTAGGTCATGCACTAATTGTCCGACAAAAGTGAAATTGCCGATTTCTTCTTATTTTATCAGGAGAAACTCTTTAGTGAACTATTAAAAACAGCATTTAAACTTCTCAAAGAATTTCCCTTTTTGAGATATCCAGCAAAATGTGAAAAACCGGGTTTGGGCCCCGGGCGGCCTGAAAATGCACTGAAAAATCGTGCATGTTGACACTTGCCTGGCAGCAAATTGAAGCGTCCCATAGCAACCATCTTTTGTACGGCAATATTTAGTTATCTTTAGAACTAGAAAATGTAAAAATAGTACGAAAATAAATAATTTTAAACGGACAATTCCGTCGAGGAAAGTAGCTACTTGAACTGTTTTGACTTTGACTTGAAATTTGCTCAACTTTATGCCAAAAAACACGTTCTGCTATATCGAATTAGACAATAATTTTTATACTGTACGAAAGTGTAGTTATTGATATATAATATATCAAAAATCTGGCTTGGGCCCTTAAAGTCCCACCCGTTGCGAGCTCAAAACATGAAAGCAGTTTTCACTGATTTTCCTCTAAAATCACGGTAAAATAACGTCACGGTAACGCAATCAATGGGTTTCGAACGACCACTGCAGAAATGTATTGCATAATACAACAAAGCAGACCTCTTTAAGGCCAGTTTGAACATTGCTGAACATGTTTTGTTCCTTGGCTCTGAGGAGACCGTAATTTTATCGCAGAATATGACTACATTTGTAAATACGTGACAAAAATGACGGCAATACAATTCAGTAATGAATATCACGCTTTGTCAACAAGTCATACTTGCACCTCGAAACCCGCGAGTATTATAATTCAAACTGGACTATTCTTGCAGTTAAAGAACAATCTTTCAAAAATTACTCAGCCACTAAAATGGTTAAGGTTCTATTTTCTTCAAGGAAAACTCATTCGCTAAGCGGCGAGACTTCAATATTCACATCAGTGATTTGATACATGAAACCATTTGTCTTTGTTTATAATAAACAAGCTATTAAAACGCGGTCCCAAACTGACATTCTTTTAGGCTCAAACACGCAGAGCTACAGCAAAGTATAGCTTCCCAACACTAGCTTTGGAAATAAGTGTGGTTGCTTAACTTCAGTTTATCCACCACTTCTATTCTCTGATATCAACGAAAATAACTGAAAACACATACTAATAACTTACCGATTCCGGCGATACGAAGAGCCGTTAACTGCCGCTCAGCAGGCATTCTTTAGGCTTTATTTTGATTTGAACAAATGTAAGCTTTTCCTTACACAGTATCGGATATGTTGTTTTCTTGAGAAGTATCTGAGCGACTGAGTAAGTGACTGAACAAGAAAAAAACTAATTTTAAAGAACTTCTGATCTGCACATCTGCACGGTTGTTTATCGGAAACGACAAAAATGAAGAGACTGAGGAGAGTGTTGGAACAAACAAATTGAAAATGAAAAAAAAAACTTGTTCTTTTACTCCTTCAAAATTTGGCATTTCAGAACTACAAGGACAAGAGTAACATTTTTGAGCAAAACAAAGAAATAAAGCATTAGGCCACACCAATTTTATTTCTTGTTTTATGAACCCGGCGGTGCTACCGCAAAAAAGGTTTCACAATGAAAGAAACTTGAAGTAAGAACGAATTTCTTACCCAAAGATATGAGTTTCCTGGTTTAGTTTTGTATCAATACGAAGTTAGGACACACTTTTCTATGTCACTTCAAAAATATCTACCGCTCGTCTTTGTTTTTGTAGTTCCTTGTCGTTACCCATTTCATGTTACATAAGCTATTCTTACCATCGTGAATTAATTCCTTTCTATGAAGAAAACGCTTGAACTTTTTGGCCCCACACTTAAAGGGTTTCACCACATTCGCATTGAAAAACCTTTTCTGGTACTCTTGATAAGCAATTTCCAACTTTTCCAGCGGTGATTTTCCACGAATTTTGTTGGTATCAATCTGGGAAATCGTTTCAAACATCAGGTCAACAGAGGAAGATGTATTTTCCTGTGCAAAACAGACATAATAAAGAAATAAGTTAAATATACTTCCTTCTGATTAAAGTGTCGCAGACTTGATTGATCTCTCCAAAAGTTACACAATCACGAAAACTGAATGTCTCCCTACCCTATTTGTCATTCATTAAAATGGTTAGGTATTGCACCTGTACGTCGTTTGTTTCGGGCAAAAGGTGGGAGGAGGGAGGAGGGGTTCACAGAAACTTTACAGTAGCCCAATTGTACCCTAATATACATTTTTAGAACTAAGAGTAAGACACAGTATTCACACCAGAGAGCATACCAATGACTAGTGAATTACGGGTGGCTTGTATTTTTGCTATGTGTACCAGCCAAACTGTTTAAAAGTGTGTGAATTGAATGCAGCAAGTCGAAGTGCTGTGTGAATATCACAAATAATACCTTCTGAGCGATAGCCCTAGAAAGGAAGTATGCCCACACGGAGAAAGAAAAAAAATCTCTGACTCCAGTGGAATTCGAACCCACGACCTCCGGAACAGATCAGCGTTGCTCTACCAACTGATCTACAAGGCCAGATGGGAAATGGTCGTGGGTAATTAGGAAGGTGCTTAAAATCGAGTAAAACAAAAACCATTTAATTTACTATCTAAAATATTATGTCAAGTATAAAACATCTTTCTGGACGAAACCTTTATTTACCTCCTTGGATTGATCAGCAGGAACCAAATCACTCGAATGACTTTTATCCGTTTCCATAACGATTCTGTGCTTCATGTTGCGAAACCAGGGTAAATCACAAGACATCATGCGTGGGATCTCTGCCAGGAATCTGTGCACTTCACAAGCTTGCAAGGGTTTTGATTCAATGTTAGGATTGGGTACAAGCACAGCCTTGATGTTTGTCTTGCCGCGTGAAATGTGAAGATCATATTCAGAGAGACGCCCAATAGTAAACACTGCATAGTTCTGATACAGCTTTGGAGGTCTTGAGCAGTGAAGAATAAAACTCCAATGAATGAGATACACCAGAAACTGAGGGAAGAATGCCGGAACTACGTAACCATCAGGGAAGTCAATGTAAAGTGGGCACGGAGAGTATACAGGGTGCGTCTGCACAACATCTCTAACTTCCGGCGGTGGATCGATCTTCAGCAATGATGAAACCAGGATCTTGGTCACCTTGTTACCACCAATCGAAACAGATACTTCTGCCAGGAGACCATACATTTGCATCATCGAAATGATGTCTTCTAACGTCTGCTGCCTCCCTGCGTGCTTTTTGAAAAGCTCATTAACGAGTGCTTTATCAATCATACCTTTCTGTTCAAGCTGCTGCGACCATTCCTTGTGTAACGGATGCTGAAACAAAGATTTGTGTATAAGCATAACTATGTTGTACAATAACAAACACAGTGTAAAACATGGTTGTAAAAAATACAAAAGAAACTTACGGAAATGAAGGTTTGACGTTAATGTAATTCCTTTTTGTCTTTATTTCAAGAAATAACTCACTGTGTAGTCCAGCGATTCCATGGGGATTAATAACAGAATAGTACAATTGAATGAGAATAACAGAAGGAACAAAATATCCAATGTTTGACAAAATTACAAAGGCTTGTGAGATCTCCATAAGAATTGCTTTAATGCGCTCTTTCCAATATAAATATGAATCATTTCAAATACAAAGATAGTAAGCATTATTTCGTATTTTAGAGGCTTGTGGTTAATGTAACTTTTAAATGAATAGTTGTACACCTTCTGAGGAGGATGAAAAACAACAACATTAGATTTGTCAATGCCTCTGTGCGAGCATTGCTTGTCGTGTGTTTAAGGTTCTGAATTATGACAGAGGTAACTGGAGGTATAATTTTTTTTTGTTCTTCTCATATACCAAAGTTCCAGATATTTATTTCTATTTTGTTCTCTATTAAATACGAAAACTGTCTTTTGCCAGTCTTTCAACTCTCTATCCTGCAAGTTATACAATAAATGTCCAATGGTTACGTCTGTGAGATTTTTACCCAAGCTTTTACACTACTAATCTCATCCACAACTCAAAAAAAAATGAAGACTCGTAAAGCTATTAACTTCAAAAACATTTCTTAACTGACCCAGTCATACCTTTTGATATTCATTATGTAATTTCTATGGTTTCTTTCTCTCCCACTCACTCCTCGTCCTTCTCTCCTGCAGTTTCGATAAACGTCCGGCATCAAACTATTGATAATGCCTCTACTTTACTAACCTTTTCTTCGAACGGATTGAATGAGATGAGTTTGGTGAACATCCTAATCAGCCAACGAGCATCCAACACAACTGTGTTACCAAACTGAACAATAACACCAGCTTCATGGTAGAAACTGAGCATGGCATCCACATCAGAATTATCAGCCACTTTACAGACCTCTTTCGCAACCCATTCAGCTTCGTTTTTTGTCAAACAGAAGATTCCCTTTTCTTTAAGAGCTCGGATCGCCTCTTCAAACTTGAACCACTTTATGGGGATTTCTTTACCAGCACATGCCTCTTGCTTCAGAATGTCAACTAACTGAGCTTTCAGATGCTGCAGAACCATGTTGTCTTCCAGATTTTTGGCGTTGTCAACTGCATAAAACGAGTCGCCTAGAACATGGCATTCATAGGCTTTCCCCAATAACTTTGACTTAATTTCCTCATTAACTCGAAATATTTCTTCTTTGGTGGTTTTGTCGGCATGTGTACCAACAATCAATACAGGAGGAGATTGATAAGTTTTAGCTTTTCCTTGCAAATCTTCCACGTTTTGCTTGTTTTCTTTCTCACCAATGCTCTCTCCTTGTACCGTCTGATCGCCTATACTGTGGATGGTAGTTAACCATGACTGCAAATTGTCGAGGTTTGTTTCATCTCTTGTATTCTGAAGCGGCTCATCACACCCTTTCCTTCGCAAAACTGGCATTGCTCGTGCATTCAAGGGTTTATCAAGGTTGTGCACTACTATGTAGGTAGCACTCTTAACCAGGAAGGAACTGTGACTGACGTAGTAAAGTTCCTGACCAGCAAAGTCCCACATGTCCACCACCATTTCGTTTTCTTTTATTGCTTTCTCTTCAACTGTCTGTCTTAGCTCTTCGAGTATAAGTTGAGACAGTTCTGTGAATCCCGTAGGTTCCACCTCTTTTAGCAAACGTTTAAGGTCGTCCGAGGGGCTGTCTTCAGATATAGGAGGATCCTAGTAATGAAAATAATTATTCCATTTTTAAATACATCGCTCATTCAAAATCACATTAAACAAATAGCTGTGCAAAATCAGTTTCGTTCCCGGGAATTTGCTTAGGAATAGTTCGCGAAATCTTGGCACGGCGTGGTTACCATGCAAGAGTTATACGGCCCTGAGCCAGATGCAAAAGAGCAACTCTGTACACATTGTGTCACACTTTGTCCAGTTTTGTAGGGGTATGTTAGTGCTTAAAAATTTGATGTATTTTCAACTGTAACTCTGCAAGGTGCTCTATTACGCTGTGTGCCTTCAACACAAAGTGATAACATTGACATTTTTACGGCACTCGGTGGAAACCCAAATGTGTTACTTTCCATTGCGTATGATGCCTTCTTCTTCGTTAAACCAGTGAAACTAATCAATGAAAGAGGGAAAAGGCAAACTGATTGTTCAGCTCTGCAGAAAAACAATTATGGTGTTATGACTCTACAAAATTACCACGAGAGACATACCATTTTATTATTCCTCCCACCGAAAACGCGTGCGTTGTCGTCCAATCAAATTACGCCATTTCGGACATGTGCAGGCCTAATTTTCACGATATCGGACACTCACAATCACGCATGCACGTGACGGAAATTGTGTTACTCGATTGGATGTCAGAGCGCTCAGAACGCTTCTTTCACGTGATATTATGCGGTGTGCATGTGATTTCGTACATTGAGCGTCTTTGAAACCAGGTTTTCAGTGAAAATGAAGAGAAGGTTTTACCGAAACCTAAAAGGAACTTTCAGTGTTTCTAAATAATAAAGTACTTGTTGGGTTCAATCTTGTTAAGTGCAACAATCCGGTCTCGTCCAATATTGCTGTATTTCCAATTTAAATATGAATCATTTGAAATACAAAGATAGTTAGCATTATTTCATATTTTAGAGGCTTGTGGTTAATGTGAATTTTAAATGAATAGTTGTACACCTTCTGAGGAGGATGAAAAACAACAACATTAGATTTGTCAATGCCTTGTCAAATTAAAAATTAAAAACTTTGCCACATTGGACGTGCCTGAACCCAAGAAACTATTAACGTTCGGTGTCCACTTCGTTTTACTGTCAGAAGAATCTTCGAGGACTGGCAATTTATTGATCGTTCCAACACTGGCGTCATTCAATACTTATTAATTGGTTGTAAACATCAAATAAATGAAGACACAAAGTGCGTCAGCACTGAGTAATAACTTCGACACAGAAGACCCGCGCACTTGGAAAATTGTGTTGTAAATGTAATTGTTCTAGAAACCTGGACAGTTGTTTAAGAGTGTCTGTTGGTAAATTTCGAGATGTTGCGACAAGATTTCAAATTTTGAAAATTCTGACATTTTGCCTCAAAGATATATCTTGGGACCTGTCCCCGAAAATATTGAAGCTTACTGAAAACTTAATAGTTTTCAGGAAATGTGTAGTTTCAGAAAATATCTACACCCAAACCACGGAAGAAATTTTTTTTAGACCCGTCCCTCCCCCAAGGAATTACTATTTTATGCTCGAATGTTAGCATAATTGGCAAAGGCCTAACAAGATCCCGTGACATTTGAAGGAGGTTCCTGCACATTTCCTAGCTGTTTGTCATCTAGATGCCTTTTCAGGCAGTGGCTTATCGAAATGCAATTATGCAAGGTTCAACATGGTCATAAACGATAGGAACAATTACACGATACAACCATGAATATTTTGGACACTTTCAAATTATCAAGATTGTTTGGCGACCAACAGTTCTAAATGAGAATGAAGTTCGGTGTTTGCCTCAAGGGAATAAATATGTATGCTTTGCTAATACGTATACAATGCTGACTCAGAATTTTACATAAAAAAAACTCAAAGCAAATTTCCCGGTAAAGCCGGGGAAAACACTTGATATAAACAAAATGGCTGAGTTACTACTACTACCGGAGCGACTAAGAATAATTGCATAAGAAAACAATCCTTTGTGATTGGCTCCAGAAAATAAATCAGTAAGTGGTCGTCATCGTCGATTTTCCGAACAAAATAGCTAATTATCATTGGTTCCTATAATTCTTTTGATTACGCGTTGATATCTAGTGATTTCGGGTTTATTCCCCAAAACCACTACAATACCTCGCTCCACGAGCTAAAAGCGGCAGAAATATACTTTATCACAGGCCAAAAACGTGTCTGTGTATGAGCGATATTACATTAAAACTAACACTCGTCCAAAGTTTGGTTGTTCAGCTCGAGTTTTAGAACAAAAAATTTGGACAATGCAAACTCCGCGTGTTGCAAAAACTCTGTGAGCAAAGTTGCATATAAAAATTGGACGTATATTTCTTTTGTGGCAGGTTTCTGAATCAACACGGTGCTTTTAAGCTTAAAAGCTACAAAAGTATATCATTTTTCTTTTTCTTTATTTCGACGTTATACTTATGTTTGTGGCTTACAGCTAAAAACATCAAACTACAGAAAGTGTACTTTGAGTTAGAAGGTTCTGTTTAATAACTTCAGAAATATGGCTTTTCGAAGACGATGCACTTTAGTTTTGAACGAAGCTGTTTAGTACCCCCGGAATATATAAAAGAATTTTCTAAACTAAATTCACATATTACGTTACTACTTTATGAATGCGCAAGTCCAAAATTATTGTCACGCAACCTTAATGCGTTGTTTTAAAATCAAAAACAGACACTCAGTAGGTAACAGATAGTCAACTTATCGCTATCCTCAGGCACAGTTCCCAATAAACTAAAAGTTGCCGAAGTTATCCCATTATTCAAATCTACACTGAATGCTGATATAGCTGCAACTTACAGACCGATTTCTATTCTCAAAATTCGAAGTCAAACTTGCCAAAAAAATAAAAATTGCACAAAAATGAGAAACAAAAAAAGATGAAACGGTTTTGCAGCTCATCACAGTTTAAATATAATTTTAGAAAAGACCTCGGAAATGTAGCTAAAAAGTCGTATTTTGGAAATCGAGGAAAGGCTTACAAAATATTTTAGTAGCAAACCGAGTTTGTTTGCACGAGAATAAGTGTTTTCGCACTCAAAAATGTGTTCATCCAATGAGAACGCAAGTGTCAACCGATTATGGTAGAAAACTGTCAAGTTTATGTTCCAGGCAGAACCCCAGCACCCCCCAAATCGAGCTCCTTTAGTCATTTTGAACCGCCTAATCGAGCTCCTACAGTCATTCCGAACCCCCTGAGCCCTCTTAAGTTATTCTGAACCCCTTTATCCAGCCCTCTAAAGTCATTCAGACTCCCCCAATCGAGCCTTCTAAAGTCAATCATAACCCCTTAATCAAGCCTTCAATAGTCATTCTGAATCCCCATTGGGCCCCCTTAAGTCATTCTGAACCCTTAATCAAGACCCCTAAAGTCTTTCTGAACCCCCTAATCGAGTTCATATAATCATTCTGAACCCCTAATCCAGCCCAAGTCATTCAGAACCCCCAATCGAGCCTTCTTAGTCCACCTGAACTCCTTAATCAAGCCCCCTAAAGTCATTCTGAACCCCCTAATCAAGCCCCCTTAAGTCATTCTGAACCCCTTAATCAAGACCCCTAATGTCTTTATGAACCCCCTAATCGAGTTCCCATAATCATTCTGAACCCCTAATCCAGCCCAAGTCATTCAGAACCCCCAAGCGAGCCTTCCTAGTCAACCTGAACTCCTTAATCAAGCCCCCTAAAGTCATTCTGAACCCCCTAATCGAGCCCTCTTAAGTCATTCTGAAACCCTTAATCAAGCCCCCTTAAGTCATTCTGAACCCTTAATCAAGCCCCCTTTAAGTCATCCTGAACCCCTTTATCCAGCCCTCTAAAGTCATTCAGACCCCCCAATCGAGCCTTCTAAAGTCAATCTTAACCACTTAATCAAGCCTTCAATAGTCATTCTGAACCCCTAATGAAGCCCCTAAAGTCATTCTGAACCTCAATTGGGCCCCCTAAAGTCATTCTGAACCCCTTAATCAAGAACCCTAAAGACTTTCTGAACCCCCCTAATCGAGTTCTCATAATCCTTCTGAACCACTAATCCAGCCCAAGTCATTCAGAACCCCCAATCGAGCCTTCTTAGTCAACCTGAACTCCTTAATCAAGCCCCCTTAAGTCATTCCAAACCTCTTAATCAAGCCCCCTTAAGTTGTTCTGAACCCCTTTAACCAGCCCTCTAAGTTATTAAGGCCCCCCAATCAAGCCTTCTAAAGTCTATCTTAACCCCTTAATCAAGCCTTCTATAGTCATTCTGAACCCCTAGTGAAGCCCCCTAGAGTCATTCTGAACCCAATTCAGCCCTCTAAAGTCATTCTAAACCCCTTAATCAAGGCCCCTAAAGTCTTTATGAACCTCCTATTGAGTTCCCATAATCATTCTGAACCCCTAATCCAGCCCAAGTCATTCAGAACCCCCAATCGAGCCTTCTTAGTCAACCTGAACTCCTTAATCAAGCCCCCTAAAGTCATTCTGAAACCCTTAATCAAGCCCCCTTAAGTCATTCTGAACCCCTTTATCCAGCCCTCTAAAGTCATTCAGACCCCCCCAATCGAGCTTTCTAAAGTCAATCTTAGCCCCTTAATCAAGCCTTCAATAGTCATTCTGAACCCCCTAGTGAAGCCCCTAAAGTCATTCAGAACCCCCAATCGAGCCTTCTAAAGACAATCTGAACCCATTAGAAAAGCC
>JAOBRH010495696.1:0-10007 GCA_027575125.1 Umimayanthus parasiticus | reverse complement strand
CTTTGCATTGTCGCAGTTTTAGCCAAAACATGTCTCGAGAAATTCACTCCTAAAGTACGCCGCACGTCATACAGTTTTACTCCCGGTAAAAGCTCTCGTTCGTCATATCTCGCAAACTATTAGACATATTGAAAAATATTTTTTTGACTAGAAGTTCATTTAATATATTCTGCGAAAATCTCAATTTCGAATTTTGATCCGTTCCAACCTGAACGGTAACCTTAAGTGAAGATGTAACTTTTAGTTTTGTTGTGATTTTAACCTCAGTGTTTTGTTCTGTTAAAAGCATAGTCATCCATTTTCAATTTCTTGCGATAGGAACGATGATTTGAAATTTGACTTCGATCGACTCATTTGAAAAGTGAAATACGTTTTCTGGCCTACAGTCCTTGATGCCATCCAAACTTACGTCTCTTATTATTTTTCATGACTTTTTGAAATATCACCACATTGTTATTATCCAATTTTAGTTATAAATACTCTCTTCATGTGACGGGTTTAGTTCCTTGTAAGATTGATTGTGATTAATTAGATTAATTATGCAGACTCGAACCCAATCCTTTTTATCGTAACTGAAAATGACCCTCGATGCAGGTACACCGTGACTTCCGGTTGTGGGTGACCAGCATGCCGAGCCCCAAGTTTCCGGTGGCCATTCTGCAGAACGGGTCCAAGATGACTGTGGAGCCTCCGAGAGGAATCAAGGCGAACCTGCTGAGGTCTTATGTTGGATTCAGTGACGACTTCTACAAGGGGTGCAGCAAGGTGGAAGATCGCTTATATCCTTGTCATTGGTTTACAATCATTAAATAGTCTGTTCTTGAAGGTTTTTATGGTTAGAGAATTTTGACTGGAGTCAGGGAAATGTGATTTTTTTTTTCAAATCAGTGAAATGCCTTGTAATTCTGTTTGGAGACGTTTGTTGTGGCAATGCTTTTTCTATAAAATTTGCAGGTTTTCAAAGATCTTTGCAGGTGATCTGTACTGTGCTCCTTTACTTTTTACCAAAAGTAACACAATTTAAGACTCGTCGTAAGCTCAGTTTGGTGATGGGGGCCATTTTAACAAAAAATTATTTAGTTGTGTACAGGTCAGTGAGAAATATCGTGTGGCAGTGAAACGTCAGGGAAATGTATTTATATTTTTCAAATGAGTAGGAAACCGAGTTGATTGGATAAAACGTGATCAATTGGCTAAAGCATTTTTCAAAAAACCATTCGATGATGTTAATAACTGAACGACTACCTAGAACTTTGGATTGGTGGTTAAAACAGCACATATAGTAAGATCGAACGACCGAAGATGTAAGAGATGAACGTGATGAGGACTGGTGTATGGGCAACACCCCCGCCCCGCCCAAACAAATGGCCTGTTTACACTGCACAAACTAACCCGAATTCGACCCAGGTTAAATCTAACCCACCGCCAAAGGTGGGTTCGACCCGGGTCGAACACGGGTTAGTTTAGAAAAATGTCGTGTAAACACAAACCTGGGTCGAACACGGGTTAGTTTTGATCTTGCACATGCGCACTCGTGCGTTCACCCATCAAATTTTGTTGAGTATTTTGAAAATACGCATGCGTGTTCTAACCCGGGTTCGCCCCAGGTTTGTGTTTACACGCGTTTTTGGTATTTGTCAGTGTGAACAAAATCGGATCGAACCCGAGTTAGTTTTAACCAGGGTCGAACCTGGGTTAGTTTGTGCCGTGTAAACAGGGCTATATACCCTACCCCCTCACCCTACCCCCCAAGAAATAACGACGTGACGATTTGCTATTACATTTTTCTTGCTACGCGTTATAGGAGTAACACGTCGTGTGTTACCTTCGTGTGGTAATTCGGTCACATTGTATTGCACTGCATCATGTTATGTTGTATTTGTTGCCCCGGTGTCCAGATTGAAGAGTTCAAGCACCTCCTGTTCTCTTTGTGCCTGTTTCACGGCGTCACTCTGGAGAGGAGAAAGTTCGGAGCACTGGGTTTCAACATCCCGTACGAGTTCACCATCGGTGACATGAGGATCTGTATCAGCCAGCTCAGCATGTTTCTGGACGAGTACGAGGGGGTCCCGTACAAGGTGGGTACCATACAGGAAGGGGGGAGTACCATACGAGTTAGGTACCATACCTGGGGGGGGTCCCGTACAAACATTACCAGGAGAGGGATCTGACACTGTCGGAGAATCCTACTGTTTACATTTAGCCTCATTAGGGAAGCGAATTTCGTGTCGTCATTTATAACATGTGACGAGTCAACTAAAAGAGCGATAGTAAATGTTCAACTTCAGAGAAGTTCGTAAAATTGCAGTAATGTAAGCAATAGACAAGACTATAATTGTGTGAGAACATAACACATATAATTGTATTAAGTGACTGACGAGTGATTGGAGTTGCAAAAACATTTCCCAGGCTTTCGAGAAACGCATTTTGATTTCCTGAAAACGTTCTCTTAAAAGTCGGGCATAACTTTGACGAAAAAACTATCCTATACTGACACTCCCACACAATTAAGAGACTCAATTCGAACCGCCATTTTTGAATTACATCTGAAAACCCCTAAAACGATTATGATTGGCCGATTCATGTCACGTGTCTCAGACTGCGTAGAAACAGAGGCCGCAAATCGAAAAACCGTGGTAGAGATCATTTTGACTGCTAATTTTAATGTGAGTTGATAAAGAGTTTGATATATTTGTGTTGAAAAATACTGAGAATATTTATGTGGCTGTGTGGCAATTTACATGTTCATTCTCTGTGAATTTTGAACTTTTCAAGGCTCATTACTTGAAAAGTGTTCTACAAATCACGTTCACATTTTCAGTTATTGCTAACTGTGCATTGGCCCTTAAATCTGTGAACTCAGGGGTTTTTTTTAATTTAAGTCGAATTTATGCTCATTAGACAAAATGTGAACGATAACGTTTGAAAAGAGTTCTTATAATTGGAGAGAAGTCACATGTTCATTCTGGCTGTCTGTGTTTCAGGTGCTGAAGTATACCGCTGGCCATATCAACTATGGCGGGCGCGTGACAGACGACTGGGACCGAAGGTGCATTATGAACATCCTGAACGACTATTACTGTCCGGACGTGCTGGCCTCCGATCACAAGTTCTCCGAGTCGGGAATTCACCACCAGTTGGAGGAGGGAAGTCCCCACGAGGTGAGGGCAAACATTTAAAGGAACCGAATCGTTCGATTTTCTATTTTTCAGAAGATAAGTATTAAAGCTAGTTATCCAGAGAATTTCGAAAGAAAGCATCTTATAATCCTCCAAAAAGACAAAGATCGATCACTTCTGACATGACTTAATGTATTTTACGATGATTGGTTACTTTGTGTTCAGGTCCAGAACACAATAATGTATAACCACAGGCAGGCAAATGTGACAGTGCGAGTTTCTATAAAATTTGTTGTGATTGCTGTTGTTTTTGACTGTGGTTTTTAAACTGTTCCTCACCACAACTTGGTTGCTCGGTAGCAGAATGTCCGCTGCCATGCGGCGATTAAGTTGGATTGTAGTTATACCACAGGCAGACAAATCTGACAGTACGAGTTTCTACGAATATTTAGGCCGCGTGACGTCATGAAATTTACACGCTCAGTGATTCCATCTATTTACTTTAATTTGCAACGGCCGACTGTCGGTACATTATGAGTGATCGCACTGTTAAATTTGTCTGCCTGTGGTATAAATACATTTTAATCGCCGCCTAAAACAGACCATCTGAACTGTTTGCCGTTAAAAAGCGTTGATTGATGTCTGAAAAGTTCGTTTATAAGAAACGCACACGACATAAACATTTCGCGTTATGGAGCAGCCACCGAGCAACAAAGATGTGGAACAGTTTAGAAACCACAGTCGAAAACAGCAGCAACCACAACAAATTGAAACAAACCCTAATAAAGAAAACGCTGGCAGAACTTTTTAGCTTCTTAAGTTATCGAATGAGACTAATCTTTTTGTAGATAAATTTCCCTTGACCTTTGTCTTAAAATCTTTCTTAACTGCGCATATTTTGAATTTACCCCCCTCCCCTCCCCTTTAACTCCTTTAGATCTTGTGCCCATATGATATCTGTACTTTCTATTTATAATGTTATATGATTCTTTCTACATTTTATGTGTATTCTTGATCACTGAAAAGCCCCACTGTGGAGTGTTCAATAAATTATCACTATCACTATAAACACTTTAACTTGAAATTTAGTTTTCTTGTCAATAACCACCGGAGCATGCGCAATGCCGCGATAAGAACCCTCTTCCAGTAGATCGCTACTGCACTGTCCGAACTGCTCTTTGTCAGTGAAATTTGTCATTGGTCAATCACAGGTCAGTCATTCAACTATTTGTATTAACACTACCAAGTCATGAGGAGGTTACAACCTAACTGGCTGTTTAGAAAGCATTCACTGGCAAGATTAGGTCTGTCTTGGTCTACAGACACATCGTTGGGGGTGCACGTGTGTTGTCGGGGGGGGGCTAGTTTGGGAGAAGAGGGATACATAGGTCGAAGACAATGGTAAGTTCATTGCATCTAAAAAGGAGTGAATTTTTTGATCGCCTGTTTGTTGATTTATTTCATTCATTCATTCATTCATTCATTCATTGGGGGAAGTAGTGCACTAGCCAGAAACCTATGTATATAGATATAGTTTTGTCAATTTGTTGGGCCTATAAAAGCACGATAAAGTGAAGCTTTGTTGAATAGTTCGCTTTGCTGTCATTTCAACACTGAACCGATCCTGACCCGTTGCAGGCCTATATTCACTACATACGGTCGCTACCCATCAACGACACCCCCGAAATCTTCGGTCTCCATGACAACGCCAACATCACGTTTGCCCAGAACGAGACGTTCAGCCTGCTTCAGGGAATCCTCAAGATGCAGCCCAAGTCATCGAGTGGGGCGGGACGATCCAGAGAGGAGGTAAGCTTGTTGGCACCTGACTTGGTGCAATAATTAGAGAATATGTAGCGGCACTTTTCCCGTCTGCGTCGGACCAATCAGTCTTTAAATGGAATGCACGAGTTTTCGAAGCTGGTTCTGACCAGAAAGGCCCTGCTCGTGGATCGGAGCCGCTCAGTTCTCCCGCTCTGATCGGCCAAAGCGCGGGAATTTGTAGATTTGTTGCGGGAAAATGTACACGTGCGCTTTGAACCTTTCCATTTAAACTGGCCAGAACCGGTTCTTTTCGGCCGGACAGACCGGACAAATGGAAAGCGACTTTTGTGGTCACCATTCGTACGTGTTCAATCCTGGGTTAGTGCGTGGACAGAACGCTTTAGACATCGTTTCGTAGATGTATTTTTAACGTATTTCACTCTTGTAAGTTTGCGTAATTATATTTCAGTTTCTTAACTTGTATACTATAATTTTTCAACTTGTAGCTTTTTTTATCACGAAATCAATAAAGACATTATTATTTATTATTATTGTTGTTATTTTTATTATTATCACTACTACTACCACCAAGTTCTATTCCTATTCTTTTTATTGTTGCTATTATTAATATGAACCTGGGATACTTGCTCTCTAGTCCTATGCGCTGTCACTACACCGCCTGCTGAACTCAATCGTACATTTTGATATTCGTTAAGATTTTCGACATTTCAAAACATACATGGAACAGTAATAGTTGTTTTTCATCCTTTCATTTTCTTTCTTCTCTTGTTAAGGTTATGGAGGAGACGGGGCGCCTTATACTGGAGCGTGTGCCAGCCCCTGTGCCTGTAGGACCTGTCATGAGCAAGCACCCAGTGATGTACGAGGAGTCAATGAACACGGTGCTGATTCAGGAGGTCATCAGATACAACCGGTTATTGGAGACCGTGCGAGCCACCCTTAACGACCTCCTGAAGGCCCTGAAGGGACTGGTGGTCATGTCCCAGGCACTGGAGACGATGGCGAACAGTTTGTTCGACAATAGGGTCCCTGAACTGTGGGCTGGCAAGGTGAGCTGGCTTGTGTGTGTTTCTTGTCTTTGAATTGCTCCATTTTCTCATTTTTGTGATCAGCTTTGCCTGTTGCGGTTACACGCATGACCCACTTTGATGATTTGCACTGAAGGTACGATAGACCAGTTTGCTATTTCCAGTTGCCGCTGATTAAAATGACATTAGGCCACTTTCTTAATCATGCGCAAAGCAAACTAAGATTACAATATTCTGTGATACTTTTGAAATCTTATCGTTTATCCTCTCTCATTAATTATTGATCTTTTCACTTTTTTCATCCAATCTGTCATGTTTACAAATCGTGTGAGCCCGCCGACTAAAACACTCACCTTGTTCTGCGCATGATTGAGAAAGTAGCTTATGGGCTCGTTTTTGCAAGGTTGGCCTCGACTTGATGTTTAAATATTCATAAATTCCAGTGTGGATATGACCTTTTTATAACTCTGTGTATTGTCAGCTATTCAGATCTCGCCGGTATTTATGTAGATTCAACACCAAGTCGAGGCTAACCCTACAAAAACGAGTCTATAGTCATTGTAATCAGCGGCAACTGGCGGTTGTGTCCTTGAGCAAGGCACTTTATTCAACTTGCCCCAATCGACTCAGCTATATAAGTGAATACCAGCTAGCTTCTATTGGGAATCAAGCTGTGAGGGATTAGTGTCCTGTCGAGGGGGCGTCCGAGACGCTTACCCGCTTAAGGTCACCGTTCACGTTGGAACGGATCAAAATTTCGAAATTGAGATTTTCGCAAAATATTAATATACGTTAAATGAACTACTAATTACAAAAAATGTTTTTCAATAAATCTAATAGTTTGCGAGATATAACGAACGGGAGGTTTTACCGGAAGTAAAATTTTATGACGTGCGGCGTACTTTAGGAGTGAATTTCTCGAGACATATTTTGGCTAAAACTGCGGCAATGCAAAGGATCAATGCTCCCTCAATTTTTAACCTCATGCCGTCAAATTTGGTAAGTTCATAAAATAATAGCTGAAGATGTAAACTGTCCTGGGAAATTTTGAAATTCCGCTCCAATTATTTTTTTATGACTCAATCAGTGCAGTTTCATACGTTGCAAATAGGGAATTTTCTTCAAATGCCTGCATAAAATCAATAATGCGTACAATTAAAAATCCCCGGGACGGAATAAGAGTGAAAATTGTGCTGAAACTCACAAACAAACTAAAAATGGTTGAAATTGAAACTGACAGCCGCATTGACGTCTAAAAGTGGAATAAACAGTTTGAATTATGATGCTTGCATTTGTTTATAAACCAAAATTTTTAAACAATCTTTACACCATCACTTAGATAATTTCGTAAGCTTCCCATTGATATATAGGTTTGTGGGTGTCCGATGCGTATTAACGGAGTTACAAACGGAAAACTGAAAACACCGCTCAAGGTGAACGGCAACCTTAGCACTACGGAAACCGGAGATAAGCGGCAGCCTTATGAGTCACTTGGCTCGGGAAGAGTTTAGCTTTATATAATGAAGCTACAGTTTACTGATTAGAATAATTTGGTTAACAATATATAGACGTCAATCACGACAGATTTACTTAGCTTGCATGTTGTTGTTGTTGTTTTGCAGGCCTATCCTTCTCTCAAACCGCTAGCTTCCTGGGTCACTGATCTGGTCAACCGAATGCAGTTCGTTCAGAAGTGGATCGACACAGGAATTCCATCGGTAGGACTGACTCTGTAGGGCAGCCAATGCCATGTAGTGTCTTTCGTTCAGGGTTACAACGGCCCCTGGAAATCCTCGAAAGTTCTTGGATTTGTAAAATAAAATCCAAGGCTTGAAAGATTTAAAGATTTCAAAGATTTTGTTCTTATATTTCATAACTTCAAGTTCTATTCGCCGCAGAATATTCTTGAATTTGTTAGGAAAGGTCCTGTGAAGTTCTTGAATAAGGATGGGGATCCTGTATTTCAGCCTTTCTTGTTTATAGGCGTTAATTTTAATAATTATTCCACAAACGTGCGTTGGATATGCGCTTTCAAATAGCGGTCGAGGTGTGGCACACCGAGTCGGTTATCATAAGCTCATATCCAATAATGCAACAAGCGTGAGTCGAAGAATTATTTTTTCAAATACCGAACACTTGACTTTGTTTATGTTGAGGCTTTAAATATCAATCTGTGTAAACATCGCGGCTGCATACCTCTCATTAGCCTCGTTTCCTCGGTCCGTACGGCAAGTTATGGACCGAGTTTTTCCCTTCCTTTTATGGCCTAAGCGCAAATCAATACTATCATCATCATCATCATCATCACCTTCGTCATCTGAGTTCATATTGAATCAACATATCGTTACATGAGCTGTACTAATTAGGAAACGAAAATCTAGCTTTCCGCGATAAAAGGCATTTTTCAGCATTCAGAAACTTGAGAAAAATGAAGGCTTTTACAAGCCATAAGAATTTATTATCATTTTTCTTTTCCTGAGAAAGATGCTAATGCTGTGATTTTATGGAATAATACTTCAATCAGAGTCAATAACCTACCAGTCTTTTACAGCAAACTATTTAGTTCAGGTTGTATTTTTGTGTCTGACCTGTTCTGCGAAGGCATTCTAAAACCTTTCAACCACTGGGTTACAAAAGGTGCCCTGGATAGCCACGAGTGCATCAGATGGATGTTTCTCATAGATGCAATTCCAACAGCTTGGCGACAACACGCCAAACAAGTCTTTAACGCAAAAATGTGCTTGGATGAAAACTACGTACAACTCTTAGATTCGAAACAAGTATACAAGTGCTTTTGTAGCAAAAATTCAATACCGCCAACATCTATGAAATGGATTTGCGAACAGTTTAAAATTAGTGATGATCAAATGGACAAAGTTTACACAATTCCTTTCAAAGTTATGATTCACACAAAAGCTAAAGAGTTGCAGTATAAAATCCTCAATAAGTATTTAGCAACGAATAGTTTCTTAAAGAAAATTGGCTGAACAGAAAACGACCAGTGCACGTTTTGCGAACAAAAATCAGAAGACTTGCAGCATTTGTTCTATAAATGCTCCATTGTAAGTAATTTTTGGTGCAACTTTTGTTCCTGATGGCTTCAATGGTCATCACAGCAAATTCTCCTAACATATAAAGACGTATTGATAGGTTCTTCCTCTCAAGATCCTCCAATCCTTCTCAACGCTTGCATTATTTAGGCAGAGTTTTTTATTTATAGATATCGCGTTCAATGTCGATACTTATGCCTCCAATTTGAGATTGAATGCTTTGCAGCCCAACAGACAAGTAAGCTAACAGCCCTCAATACCAAATGGAGCATTCTAAAATTCTTCTTGGCTTCCCCTTGATAACTACAATAGAAATACAGTGTGATGCGCTTTGAAATATTTAACACTTCCTTTCTTTTATTTCGTACTGCACTAATATTATGTTAGTCTTTGTTTTTGTTTTTCTGTTTTAATATTGTAATTTTAATTCTTTTCCCTTAGTAAAAGTGCATGTTCAATGAGCATAATTTGGATATTTACCACTAAGTGTTATTGTACAACTGTTAAAATAAATAAAGGGAAAAAATAAATAAAAAAAATAGTAATTTTTCTTTTTTCTTTCCCAGGTATTTTGGATCTCCGGGTTTTTCTTTCCTCAAGGATTTCTCACAGGAACACTGCAGAACTATGCCAGGAGGGCCAAAATATCAATCGACGTTATTACGTTTGATTTTGAGGTGAGATATTAGCTGCCCTTCTGTCTGGTAATCTGCAAGAAAATACACTATTTGGAGAATGTTCGTGCGAGAAACACTAAGCAACAGATTGAGATACGTTTCCATATCAAACAAGTTCGCATCAAATACGAATGAATAACAAAACAGCATTGTGCCACGGTGTTACAGAAAACTGGAAAATGAAAAAGGGAAGAGGCAACTTCCCAATTATATGCGAAGAAGAAGATAAATATTTGTGAATCTGTAAATTCGAGTGTAAATACAGTTTATGTGTTTATGTATGTATGTATGTATGTATGTATGTATGTATGTATGTATGTATGTATGTATGTATGTATGTATGTATGT
>JAOBRH010495585.1:0-10008 GCA_027575125.1 Umimayanthus parasiticus | reverse complement strand
ATATATTTATTTAAGGAACATATATTCGTTCAAGTTCAAGGCCATATGTTCATTCAAGGAAACTATATTTATTGAACGTTGTTGCATTCGCGGAATAACAGTAATATTTATTCAAAAATTGTCCCCAGCCACTTTATGATAATTATAAGCTTTACAATTGATATGATCGAGGGTTCCGTATTATAATCACTGTCTGTGTCGTTTTTGCAACCATCGTGCGAAGAAATACCACCAGAAGCGCTTCCCGCTTCCGACACTATATCTTCGCCAAATCTGATATGCCCGCCAGCGAGCCGTTTATATTTAAAGGAACTATTGAACATTCTTCAAACTGTGAATTCTTGCTCAAGATATACCACTTTCTTTCGTTTTGGAAGTCGTTTTCATCGACAAAACTTACCTAAACCCAAACGCTCTCCGCTCAGATTTACGCACTAACCTTAGTCTTAATGCGGACGTCTCGGAAAACATACTTCCGTTTGTGAGCCAATCTATAAATAACTTTAGTGACTATGACATATCACAAACCCATGACTGGGAGTGTCCCTCTCTGTCCCCTCATGTTCTCTTGATGATATGAATGTCCCAACTATAGAACAACGAACTCTCTATCCTTCCAAGTGTGTTATGTCTGGTACCAAAAAATACTACTTATTAACCGAAAGTGAGGTCATACTCATAACAGGGATCTCAGACCGAGACCGCGTACCGTGGTGTATTGAGCAGTAGCACTGAACAGTAATAATTTGTGTGGTCATATATGAAGTAACTACAACTAGTACTGAAACATCAATTTTTGGTCTTACATGAAGTAGTTGGGAAACCGGACGGAATTTCACAGTTAGTTTTCCTGCCGAGCGCAATAACATATTTTAATTTATATATGAATAAATATAAAGCAAGAGTTTGTCAGCCATTGATTCATGTAGATACCCATACCTTTTCTATTCTTAGCAAAAGCGAGACTAATTAAATTCCTTTGTTCGCACCTAAACGTTGAGGCTCACACCCTCGGTCAATATTGTGTCGTAGGCAAAACATAAATAAAGTAGACAAATTTTGGGTTATTCATTAGTCGCTGATTTACGCGGAACCTCCACTACAGGATATATAACCACTTCAACAAGGAAGCTCGTGATGTTTATGTTGGCAATTTTGTACATGGCTGGATTGATGAACGAGACTGTTACAGGTGAGTCAATTATGTAACTCGCTAAGCTGGTGATGGCATGGTTGTATTTTGTTTGGATGATACTGATGAAAATGTATTACTGTTTCAAGTTTGCTGTTTGGTTTTTACACAAAACGTTTTGCTCTACTAAATGCCCATAGGACAACTTCTTGAATGGTATGGTTGCGACTTGGACATCCACTGAAAACCAACTCTCTCCTTTCCTCGTCCTTTACTTTTGTTTACCATCCACCCTTTTTCATTGATTTTTATATAAGTGAGTGCAAATCCAGATAACAAAAGGTCCCTTCTGTGAGGCCAAACTCGTAACAGGATAATCTGTATATCGATGTTCACGTTCTCTAGAAAACCACAAATTAATGCTTTTCACGATATAATCAGTTCGTACTCAGTGGTCACTACGGTGCACTGCAATGTTTTCCGTTCTGTTTACTTGAACTCCGTAGTGAAGAAGGTGTACTACGGACGGAAATGTCTAGTTTAGAATATAGTTACAAATATTTAAAAGAAAACACATATTATGACAAGTTTCCATTCTTGGTTGAATTTCTTGTTCAATTTTGCTTTGTTCGGTGTGTTTCCCAGTTTTAAATAGTTTTCAATTGTGATTTTAAACTTGTTTGAAAATGAGTAAAAAAATAAATGTGTTTATCAAATGAAATTAATTTCTGGTTCCTGATGATCATGCCTGCCTGTGAGTCAACTTCTTCTTTGCTTTCTTTTGGTAAAAACTTTTTAAAAGCGTCCAAACAAATCACACCTACAGTTTTAGCCAGGTCGTGAAATAGTATTAGTGTTTCCTATTAGCTGTGGAAATATTATTCTCAACAGTGGCACTCTGCTTGGTTGCAACGCACCAAATTTAAAAAATGAAACCTATCAAAACTTGGAGTACACGCTTTTTCTTTTATTAGAACAATTTTATAAGATCAACGCCGCTCAAATTTGGCCAAAAATTAAGAACGACATAAGAACAATCGAGGCTGGAATTTAGAATCATAGATGCAAAGTTACTTTTGGAAATAAAATTTTAGTATTTTCCACAAACTCGACTGTATCAAGAGTTGAAATACTCCAAATGTTGAGATCGATCGAATTTCCATTACTGTTTATTCGGCTTGATGATCACATTGGAATATTTTAGGAGTTATTTCTTACTGTTGCTGTTCTTACGAGTACTTTTAAAATAAGAACAGCTTAAGAACAATTGGGGTTGAAACATCCTAAAAAATTAAAAACAATGAGGTTCGGCCAAAATTTACTGGTTCTTATTTAAAAAAAGCGTGTATTGAATTGAGGAAGATGTTGTGACATTTGACAGGAAGCAGTTTGCTATGCGTTTTCCCACTGTATCCCCGAGGGCCAAACATTTGCTTTTTAAGACGAAAATGTCAACAGACATTTTTCGCATTGTTTTGAGTTTCCCTTCCTTCTGGCTACGGCATTTCAAAGGCGGAAAAACGCCTTTTGATTTGTCATCGCATGCAAAAGCCTTAAACAGCGGTAGTTGTTCTACGACCCTGTTCTTTGTTCAACTTCTTCTCATAGTTTTCCTGTTCCTCTGACGTACTAGCTTCGTCAGTGGTTGGTGATAAGAAATATCCTTTGTTTTACCTAGTTCTAAAAGACACGCAATTGGTTTAATCTTGACTAAGAGCGACGATTCCTTAAACATGACTTGGTGCTTCGCGAGACAGGTTTGGGACAATAAATATTGAGAGCCCTAAAGTAGATTCCAAACTAAGAACTGGTAAAGGAATACCACAGTGGCTTTGCGATTTACAAGCAGTTCTAAGTTCGTAAAATCGCTACTAAACATGTATTTGATGCCTGTCGATATCTGATATATCTACTGATATGAATTGCGGATAGTAAACGTTTTACTTTTACAATACCATATCACAGCAGGTTTTGCTGATAAAAGGTAATGAAAGAGAGCAGTTTGCAGGTCCTATGATTACCATCCGTATTTATTTAAACTGTTATGAAACGACTCCTATCCTAGCTATCAACTAAGACTATAGATAAGAACGCTAAATTTAGCAACTTTGTTTTATCAAAGAACATTTTTTTATAGTGGCTCTATTATAAATCACGCTGCCTGCAATTGTCGAGATCGCATCCACATATGATTAACATAGCCTTGAGACAGTCACGAATGGTTCGATTTCAAAGTCAAATATAAAGCATTTACGTTGCAGCGCGCAACAGGATGTATTAAACATTTCGGCTGCCGTAAGGTACGGGACAATATAGATATAAACAATAGCTGTCAAGCTCTTTTGAAGCTTATCTTGTTGTCCTTCCGGCTTTCTCACGTTATTACCAAGGGCAAGGCTATTAGCCAACCAAGTGGTTGGTGTCTGTAGTCTGAAAACAGTTTTGAGTGATATAGATACGGCTAAGTAATTCCATTTTTGTGACACGTCGGTGTTTGTCTTCAAATTATTGTCTTCCGTGTTTATTTGATTAATACATTTCTTGATTAATACACCATTTTACGCGATCTGTTCTGGTGCCAATCTGATTCTTAGTTTATCAGTATGGGTGATGTCATCTGGAACTGAATACACTCTCCGACCCCTTGACTGCGATCCACTGCAGATTGTGCATTTTTATTATCTACTCCAAAAAAGTTGAACAGTTTTCCGAGCATCAACCAGCATTGTCAATTTCAAGAGAAACTCAAAAGGGTTTTTTTCCGTTAATCATCTTAACTGTTAGTTTTTCCAACCATAGGGACGAACCATTATTTTTTAGGGGGGGAATGGATGAGAAGTTTAGAGGCACAAACTACAAACACACAAACAATTTTTTTTCAGGCAACGTTTTTGCAAACAATTTTCTTTACGAAATGCAATGATTTATTATGAGGAGTTTTATGTTCCTACACTAGTGTTACCACTTATTAAATAATATTGCTAGTATCTCATACACCGAAGCCCCGTTCTTAGACACAACGATATATAAGGGAAACCGCTTCAAAGAAAAAAGACATTCTTGATGTGCAAACTCACTTCAAACAAACTGAAGAATTTCAGTATACACACTTTAAATCAAGCCACCCACCAAGTGTTAAAAAGGTTTTATCAAAGGCGAAGCACTCAGACTGTTGAGAATTTGTTCTGCAAAAGAACAATTCGAAACTAATATCACTGATTTCAAAATTCGCTCATAAACAGAGGTTATCCAGAAACCTTAATCACCAACACTCTGGCTGAAATAAACTTTGACAACAGAAATGTTGCACTGAAACAAAAACCTAAAGCACGCAAGAAAATTTTGCCTTTTGTCACCAAATTTAACCCAGCGGCTCCAAATATCAAACCCACAATAATGAAGAACTGGTACCTTGTCCAAAACCAACCGGATCTTAGATAAGTTTTCATTTATTTGTGTCCCCATATTAATAAGAGACTTTTCCCTAGCTAGGCGGCTTAGACACTTTAATAATATTATTGATTGATTGATTGATTGATTGAAAGCCCCAACCATTGCTTACAAAAAAGCACAATCTCTCAAAGACTTGCTCGTAAGAGCAAAACTGTAAAACTCGTGCCTTTAAAGAAACAAACCAAATCCAACTCGGAGAATAAAACATTATATAACAATTATGAGCAACGTTGTGCAGGCCTATCACCCTCTCACACCACAAATATAGACGTTTCAAGTTTTTTTTTTCTCCAAACAATTGAATTTGGAATACAAGTATATTTATTTGCATGTTCGTAAAATTATCAGCTTTGTTCTTTATAACAGATTAGGCCATAAAATTATATGAAATTAATTGTTTTGTTGATATGCTGCATGTTGGTTTTGAAACATTATGCAAGTCGTTACATTGACCACCAATATCAATAACATCAAGTCCATCAAGGTCAGTTCCTTTTTTCAGCTGTGGGTAGACAGTATCATGGAACTTGAAGTTTCGTAAAATATACCACATATGTTATGTTATGCCGTTTGGCCTGTGAGGTTTGGAAAATTGACTCGAATCATACAGCAGAAAACAACACCTTTGAAAATGTACAATTGAACATATATAATATTAATTTTCACTTCAATAATATAAGAGGAAACAGACTGATGCTTAACAACGTGGAAATAAATATAAGTTTAGAAAAAATATCACTGCTCAATTAACCCATGCACCAAAGGAGAAAGCTGACCAACATAGTGCCATGGCTTCATATATGTCTAAACCTAACGAATGTCTACATACGGTAGACATCAAAGACAAAATACTTGCAAACATAAGAGTTATTGCAAACAATTTATTTTTTGTTCTGAAGTTGTGCAAACAATTTATTTTGGCGTTTCGAGCTCTGCAAACAATTTTTTTTATCAAGTTTCTCATCCCCCCCCCCCCCTCCTCTAGAAAAATAATGGTTCGTCTCTTAGCTTCTGTTCTCAAAAACTGTGGTACAGTTCACTGAACATGTTTATATCTCACAGCATTCTCAGACTCACGTTTAATGAGTCAAATATCAACTTATTCATAATGTAACTTTTTTCACTATTAGTTTTTCAAACTTTAGCCCCTGTTAGCCAGATTTTTTTATTTTGAATAATTTCAGAAAAAGACATCTATTATAGGTTCAATTATAGCATAACATGATCAGTGGTCAAGGAAGGAGGGAGAATTGGAACATGAAAAAAGAAACTCGGATAGCTTGTCAGTGTTATATAATCTTATACATAAAAACGGTTGCCCTAGGTAAAATTTTGAAACTAAATCTGAATTTTCGTGTATCTCCTTTGGTCTGGAGAGCATTCGTGAAATTTCATTTCTCAGTCTCATATTTTCATTAGATGAAGACCTTGAATTTTGCACTCGGACTGACAACGAAGCTGAAAATGACATATGTAGTTCCACTGGTCAAATGAGTAGTGATGAAGAAGGTGAACTACAAAATAAGTGATTTGGAGGCAGATTTGAGTCGGGATGCGACAAGGACGTGAGGTTGTTGAAGTGTAAAGGCCCCTGTAAACTAGAGAACTCAGTTGTGTCACGTCTCATATTTAGCGGTTCATGTTCGCTTTATATTCGAGTTTATGTTTGCATTTTATTGATATTTTGTACTAAATCCTAGAAGTAAGCAGGATTTAGATTTACTATACGAAAAACTGTGATGAATGAGACATAAAACACGAAACGACCATTAGGCTTGAAGTCTATTGACAGTGTGGCTCTGGCTTCTTGTTCCGTCTCAAATTAAAACCAAATTACGTGCTTGAAGAAAATTATAGATTGATTTTGGAAGTCTGGGCCGCTATACTGACACAGCTGCTAGAGGTTTACAACCTTAGGATGGAAAAACTTTACAGAAAAAAGGTAGTTCGTGTGCTTTTGTTTTCAACAAAACAGCACTCAAACACAGGAATTTATTTGTTTATTTATTTATAGAATATAGGTGCTAGTTTGATGTCTTACTGTACATGTTGCAGCTAGAGTGTGTCTGTGCCGAAATTGGGGTATTTGGATGTGTTAGTGTTGATTTTTGAGAACAAATATACTGTCCTGTAGTAAAATTTGCGAATATTTAGTAAAAGACAGTAAATTGAGCAATGAAGGAATTAAAGGAATAAGTTACATGTATAACCAAAATGTCTGGAATTATTTTTTAGCTCAGATACCACGGTTGATTGCAACACCAATAAAATACGTAATTTTTATCACAAACACTTCAAATTTTGCCAAGTTATACAGTATAACTATACTTTATTATATTCCCATTTGAGGCTGCAAACACGTGTTTTCTATTAATTTCAGTAAAATTCGCTATAGTTTAGCATAAAATACAATTTGTGAAGAATCCAAGATAACGGCCAAGATGGCGGACATGTTGTGAAACGACCATTGCCATAACAACAGTTCTTAATTAAAACTTGATTGTTGTTATGGAAAGTATTTAACTAACCCAAAGCTACTTGCATGCCAAAGCTTGATCCTTTATGTGCAATCATTTGGAAAACCTATGGGGGGGCCGGGGGGGCTCCAAATGACCCCTCAGGACCCCTCGGGTTAATTTGTTACAGTAAACACCTTAGCTTGGTTGTCCGAGGCTTAAACTCATACTGATAAGGCTTAAATGTGTATATCTATTTGAATTTTGGTTTGAAGGCAAGTAGACTATGGATGTTTGGTTGTCAAGCTAAAGCGCTGAACGCAAAACCGGTAAAACAGAAAAATCAAAGGGGGGTTACAACAACCTCCCCCCCTCCCTGAAAGAAGGGTTATTAATGAACTTTTACATTTCAAGTAAAAGTGGCTAAAAGTAAACCTTCTTCATAGAATAATAGCATTTGTGGTGATCAATTAAAAATACTTCTTACTGTTAGAAGATAGAACTCATTCACCACTAAAATAGCTATTTAATCGAGGTTCGCATGCACATTTGCGTTAATTTTCGCAGAGATAACCAAACAAATCGATTAACTAATATCTCAAACGGCCTGTAATAAAAGTATTGAGGCATGATACATACAGTATATACAGCTACAAAGAAATTCAGTGCTTTGTGTAGCCAAATATTTGGAATACATTTATTCGTGAATTAAAGTAGACAAGAATTTCGCAAACTATAACGTTAAAAGAGCATCACTGTTACAATAAATTATAAATACAATTTTGCTAGAAAAGCCAATCATTTAGTAACATCAGAAATTTTAAAAAAACAATGAAATGTAAATTTTCAATTCTTGATGAAGACAAACTTTGGCTAAACAACAAACTTACAGGAGACAGTTCAACCTCAGAGTCTCGGCCGCCCCAACAACAACAGCAACAACAACAACAACAACAGCAAATCCTTCATTTTCAGGCTCATTTACTTTTTGGCAGAATTTGCAATGAAGAAAATTAAAGAAAATATAGGGGACTGGCTGCCTGAAATAACAGAAGCTAATAGTAACAGGTAGCCAGTAGCACAAATTGAAAGTTTATTATGAGGTCGGGCATACGACAGCACCATACAAGATATACAAAGACACACATACACACACACACACATACACACAAAATCATACACAATGAGCATTAATATTTAGACAATATCACTAGCAGATTTTAGAAAATTGTTGAGACTGTAGTCAAATAATTAGGTAGAGATGTGAATAAAGGTCCAAGGCAACAATACAGTTCCAAATGGCAATTGTAGTACTTTTCAAAATGTTGATGTTTCAGCTCTTTCTTAGATATTGCAATCGAGCATTTCAATTGTATTCCATATTGAAGCTATCGGTTCTTTAAATCGTACATTGAATTTGCCGTACTTTGTTCTTGCGTGTGGAATATAGTACGACTGTTTTGCTGCAAATCTAGTATATATTATAGCTTTGAACATTAGTTACCCTGGTGAAGTTTGAATGAAAAGTAGCAGGTAGAAGTTGATAGTGGAGTTTGTACATGAAGATAGCAATGTGGAGTGCTACAAGGTCAAAGAACATAATTATCTGAAGATACTTAAACAAGGGGTTAGAATGGCAACAAACTGCGCACATGTAATAATAAGCACTGATTTAATTTGTAATATTAGTATTGACCTGAGAGCATACTGTAGTACATCTTCAGTAAAACACTTTGGTCAACAAAATGCCTAAGCCTAGGTATATAGGATGCCTATACTTTTAATATTTAGTTACAAATTCTACTTGTTTTTTTCTAATTTAAATGTGAATCAATCCATATACGACAATATTTATAATAAAGGATTCTCGTTTCAAACCTTTATTGCATAGACTCTTCTTTTATAAGAATGGCGAATTTTTCGACTGAGGCTCGACGTTAATTTTTAAATATTTTCGGGATATCAGCCTCAAATGTTCTTAAACATGTTCTTAAAATACCTCTACTGATTTTAGACAATATAAATAATTCATGTACCGTGTGTGGTACATTTGTGTATATATTGATTTGTACATGTACTTTGCGAGCTTTAGTCAAGAAACCCACCGAAAAGCAAATTTTTTCATAACACTGCATATGAATTATTTGCAATAGGTTATCATCATAAATAAATGTTACTCACCTTTTCTCAGCCTCAGCATGTTCTTAATGTCATGTTCTTAAATTTTGGCAATTTTCAGCCTCATGTTCTTATAAAAAATGTTCTTATAAAAAAAATAGTGTAGATAGAGACTAAAGAGGAATCTCCTATTTTCCTTTGTGGTGGATGAAAGGGTACGAAATGTGCCTTTTGAATATTTGGAAAGAGTTAATATTTTCTAGTTCTCAATTTATTTTGTTTTGAAGTGTTAGAAAACTTTTGTAGTCATGTTATGGAAATCGTTTATACAAACTGCAATTGAAACCAATTATTGAAGACAAAACCCAAAAAATCGTAGAATCGATCAAAAGTTAAACGTTTCCATGGTTGATGTAGCGAAAATTAACTTGACCAACACACAAAATTAATTCGACCTAAATGCAAAATTAATACGACCAAGTGCAACAGACAAAATCAATTCGACCAACATACAACTGAAATTAATTCGACCAACACACAAAATTTTTAAATAATTCGACATACATGCAAAATTAATTCGACCAACTGGCAACATACAAAATTAATTAGATAACCGTACAATTAATTCCATGAATAGAACAATTATTTTCGATAAACAAAAATTAATTCCAGCATCGTACAAAATTAAATCATGGACAGTAACAATAGACCATTGCACGGTTTCTGTCGCCATCTTGGATGTGGGGTAATAGCGGCAAAAATTACAGCAACCGTATGGGAAATTCTTCAACTATCGACCCTTATAACTCCACAATTACACGTTCAATTTTGACGAAAAATGTGTCTTTA
>JAOBRH010495474.1:0-10009 GCA_027575125.1 Umimayanthus parasiticus | reverse complement strand
CTTGCTACGCAGGCAAATCAGAACACCGGGGAGGCAAACCACCATACTGGACTATTTCATTCCGACCAAATAAGCGCGTGTAATATATTCTAGTTTTTTGAATTATGAGTTTCTTCCGTTGGTGTTTTCAGTGATGATTATGAATTCTGTTCATTTTGTTTCAGTTTTGTTGTCTGGTTGGTGATTTTCTGCAAAACCTTAAGTTATTTGAGGGTATTTAAACCAATAAACAAACAATTGACCACGCCCAAGGCTCGTTTTTGAGGAACAACTGTTAAGAGGACACCCTCTATTAAGCGGCCACCAAGCCATTCCCCGAGGGCGGCCGCCGCTTGATAGAGGTTCTACCGTACTGTATTTGATAATGCGTATATTTTGAAGCAAAACACGAACGCAATATTTGCTATCTGTTACTGTGAGGCCTCGTGTTCAAATCTGGATCCTCAAATATTTTCGTATGGTACATAGCCAATGGTTTTGTTTGTTGGTTTAGCTGAGAGTTAAATTTGTTTATGAATATGTTTATTGCTTTTGCTCGTGATTGTTGTTGTTGATATGTTACTGGCTGAACCCAATAATTAATCCTCGTATGAGGGGTTATTGTATTCGAAAGTAAAAAGTCCATTGGAGAATAAAGTTGTTCTTGTCTTGAAATATTACACAATTATAATTGGTGAAGTAAATATGCTTGTGTCCAGATATATGAGTTTCATTTAGGTTGCCTATTAGAATGAGGGTCTGAATGGGGTTAGCTGATTACTGAGAATCGCCTAAAATCTTAACTGATTACTGAGATTTGAGGATAATTTTAGCTGATTACTGGTAATGGATATCAAAATTCTAACTGGTTACTGAGAATCGGCTAAAAAATTACTGATTACTGAGAATCGACAAAAAAATTAACTGATTTGGATTTATTACAGAGAACCGACTTCAGGCCCTCCAGGGTCCGGTTGTTCAAAGCCCGATTAGTTCTAATCCTGGGTTAACTCCATAGGTTTTATTAAGAGTTAATCCATGCGAAATTATTAGAGAAAAGAACTTAGCTTTTCCTTTCTGTAAGAACCATGAATGCCCTACTAACTATAAACTATTAGCTGTTTTACTGTCACTGTTCTATTGTAATGGGTAAAACCTGTAACTACTATTATGTAATATAATCATGAAATAAAAAATGGAAAAAAAAGTAAAAAAAAAAAAAGAGTTAATCCAGGATTAGCACTAATCGGGCTTTGAACAACCGGGCCCATAATTATATTTATAGTTTTGTAATTGATTGCCAATTTAATTAATCATGCAGGGTTCTTATTTTGGGATCTTTCCTCTCTACACCATTCGTGTCCTATCTGAGGGGACTTCGAAGAACCTGTAAAACATTTATCAAAAATAGTATGGCAACCCTAGTGTTATGGCAAGGGCCACATAAATGAAGCATAATTGCTATGGATTTACACCGCGGTTGCCGCAAGAAGCAGTCAGCTCAAACTCTTGCGATTATGAACGGGTTTTGTTGCATTCTGTTTGAGTCGATCAACTGAAATATATACAAAAGAAAAGGTACTTACGTACCTAGTTGGCTTCACTATATACATCAAACCACCAAGATCGCGAACTTTTAAAAACAAGCCTGTACAGGGTCTATTGAGGATTTGTCGTCAAAAGGCTTTTTCCTTCAGATTGTTTTAGTGGGCTTATTTTCAAAACTAATGCTAATTCTTTGTCTCAAAGTCAAGAAATCGATATTTTCTCTTAATTGATTAACTTTGCACGTGATCTGTGACGTCATAGGTATTGTGCAACACCTTTTTGAAATCCAAGATGGCGGCCAAATACTTTGCACTGTGTAAAAATTTAAAGCTTTTTCTGGTCGATGTGCGTTTTAAAACGTTGGATACAGAACTAAAACGGATTTAGTAACACTAATATTCTTGAATGCAATGGATTTGAGTGAAATAATAGTGTTATAGTTTAAGAGATAACGTGAGGTTTGAATATTAAACTTTGACTGGCGAAACACGCTATGTACAACTCAAATTCTTTAAAATATTATTATTTGTATTAAGAACAAAGCCTTCTTTTCAATTTCTATCATTTATTTGTCGTTTTTTAAAGTCAGAAACGCCTCTAAACTTTTCTAATATTGATCGGCAAGATTTCGTAAAAATCCAAAATTTCGACCATTATGATGTAATGATGACGTCATTTGCCAATTAAATTATACCAAATTAGTTAGTTTATGATTTTCTACTACCCTACCAAATTTCATTTCAATACCATGAATAGTTTTAGAGTTATGGGCCGCGGGCACTTTCCGCCCCCCACACCGCCTCCCCGGGCCCAGGCACCCAAAAAAAGCCCGGGCCCAGGCACCCAAAAAAAGCCCGGGCCGGTAGGGTTAACTGATTGTGTTGGACATTGAAAATTGAAAATACCACTATTTGATGGGAATTATAAGGATTTTCTGTAATGACTGAAGTATTGAGCATCGCGATTAGTAAATTGAACACAAATTAGGAACTCTTTTTTGAGAACGTTGGTGCTAATAACACATATAACTAGACTGAGGTTGAATTAAGGAGGTTTTTTTCAGTTTTATATTATGACTATTTCATCGTAGGTTACCCCTCAGAAGATGCTGGTACACGCTTTTTTTTTCTTTTTTTTTTATAAAAACAAGCTTTATAAGAACACCCAGGCTGAGATTTGCCCAAAAATTAAGAACAAGCTAAGAACAGTCGCCAGGATGAAATTTTGATCAGAAAAATTAAGAAATTTATTTAATCTTTGTACACAGATTGAGATGTAAATGAAAACAGAGCTTGTCAGAATTTGGCTTGGTCATCGCCATCGGGCGCTGGAAGAGTGATAAGCAAGTTCGTCACGTTCGCGAACACCGTATTGATAGTTTCAATCACATATTTCTTAGTGCCATTTTAAATGTATTGTTCTGGGCAACTAATTCACTGTTTAAAAATATCAGGAAATATCAAAGAAAAAATTGTTCTTAAAAGAACATTTGAGGCTGAAATCGCCAAAAAATTAAGTACAGCCCACCCTGAGCCGAAAGTTACTGGTTCTTATTAAAAAAAAGGCGTGTATCAGTTGTCTTGTTCAATGGCACAAGGCCGACTTTTATAAGTACTCAAACACTGACTACAGTACTTCTTAAGCTATGGAATAATCGAGAATCATTTTACAGTGATCGGGACGGCACTTTGGGTTTGATACGAGTCATGATAAGCTGACCATTGCATTGGGCCACCGCGCCCAACAATAGTCGAGAGCTTTGTTATTTTTATTTTTGTTAAGAAGACAGATCGAAGACAATGATCAGTTAAAATTTTCTTCGAAAATAAAAATTATTCGGACAGCGCTTGCTGAAAACGTCAGATTTACAGAAATATGGACTTCCTTTGTAAAATAAGAGTGTAATTTTGTCGGCTTTATTTTCCAGAAGAGCAGTGAGCGTGTTTCTTGTATCATGCGTACAAGATGAGTTCCCTTGTTTGCGAATAAAAAGCTAATTAGCACTTAAATTCCGCTGATACAACTGGGCACAGTTCCATTAGGTTACTTTGCTTTTTATGCAAATTATTTATTTTGTACTGGGCAATTTTGATGTGTACGGTGATAACGGACGATAAAAATACTGGATGACCCGAAATTTAGCTGCTGGGTGGTCACGTCCGGCCCCCAAACATCCCCCAAGCTCCTCCAGCTTGCCCTACCCCACTACTCCCCTATGTTACCAAAATGGACTGGTGTATATTTCAACAGTTCTGACCTGTGTAGTAAATACAAATGAATTTCGAGTTTTACTTTGTTTGTTACAAAATAAAATAAGAAGGGCAATGGTATCTAGGTTAGGTTGCTGCAATAACTTGTTAAATACAACTGTTACCCTTTTAAAGTTTATTAACAACGAAACGTTTTGGATAATTAAAATTGCGAACATTAAATTTTATGACACATTTTGTTTCATATGGGACAAAAATCTTGTAACGATTTCGGGCTTATTTTTTTTAATGAGCTCACATTAGCTGGTTGATTCACATTAGGGAATACTCTTGGTTAGACAACCGCAACCTTCGGTTGATCCTCCAAATGAAAAACTATATAGTATAAGTTTAAAGTCGATAAAGTTAAAACACAGTATTCCAAGCTTCTGGCAAATACGTTAAACTTAAATATTATTAAAACAAAGTATATGTTTCAGCTCAAATTATCTAACTTAGGAAGAGACCTTCAGTACAAAATTGGCAACAATCAAATTGAACGAGTCCAAACAACAAAATATTTAGGAATTTGTTTAGAAGAAAGTAAATAGATCTATCAGAGGTCTTAAACAGGCACGTGATTGTGTAGCCTGGCAGGGGGCCTGAGCCCCAGCGGGAAAAAAGGCGTCTGCTTTCGCAGGCTTGTGATTGTTTACCGTTAGAGTTTCTAAATATAATTCACAAATCTCTCATCCAGCCAGTCAGTTTCGACCACTATGATATTGTTTAGGACAATTTAGATAAGGGCCTTGCTACTAAACTCCGGAATTTGCAAAATCGTGCTGCACGTGTAACTGATAACCTTCCAAGGTTATGATGTGCGCTCAGTAAAAACACGAAAACAATTAAACTGGGAAGAGCGTGCCTCAAGGCGTCAAGGGCAATTTTAAAAACCTATTGATGTATGATACACTAACAGTCAACCGAAAGGCACCAAGTTACTTAAGTGATCTTTTCTCAAATGTATGTAAGAACAACCCTTACAAGTCTAAACTAAGAAATACGGAATCAGTAGTGTAATCTTGTACTGGATCATGTTCCAAAGAACAGAATATTTTGAAGGGTCTTTCTCATATAGAGGAGGAATGCTTTGGAATTCATTACCAACCGACATAAAAGCATTCGATTCTAAAGCTATTTTTAAAAGCAAATTAGCTAGTAGGCAAGCAAACGGTTGGCTAAACTCGGATTTATATATTTTATCAGCCTGTACGTAATCTTAGTGTACCGGCCGAGTTACAGTAGAGCACCAATTAAATAGATGTCAAGTTATTTCAGCTGCTGTTCTCATAGTCAGCTGCCTTAGTTTTACTACTGCTAGTTGTTATTTTTTATTTTAAATATTTGATTTTCTTTTGCCGAGCAGTTAAACTTAAAAGACTGCACAATAATCATAATGTGATAATGTCCTTTTAATCAGGTTTGCCCCGGGAAAGTCTTTCAATCGTTTTGCCCCTGTATTGAGGTTTACTGTTCACAAGATCCCCATGCGTTGATTTGTGGTCGATGCACCACATGGATACAAGAGCTCCTTGTTCCATTAACACCGGAAGAAGTATCCAGGCTTCTGTTGGAGTTACTCGCTCGTACAACTACTATCCTGCGAGATGCGTTTCTGAACTCTGTACTACGGATCCCGTAAATCCACGGGTTGACTGCCGAAGAGCAGAACGTCAACCAAGAGAACCAAAACCAGTACTTGTTTAAGCGAGAAATTTCGCAGTCATCTTGAGCCGTTTGCTGAATGGAGGCCACCACGATGTTTGGGAGGAGAAACGCGGTGAACACGCCTATCACTATGGCAACCGTCCACGCCGCTTTAGCGTTCTTACGTTGTTGCGCTCCCTGTCACTGGAAGACGCTGTTCACAGCACCAATTCTTCTGTTTTGTGCACGTGCTTCTCTGAAGATATGAAAGTAGCAGAAGCTTATGAACACCACTGGGATTACAAACGTGACGATTGAAGCCGCGATCCAAAGCTTGGGCAAATCCTCTTCACTTGACACTGTCAGTCGCGTACAACCAAAGAAAATGGAAAATCCTCAGATGCTGAAAATACTAACAATGAAGGTTCGCCTGGTCATCAGCTCATTGTAACTGAATACTCACGTTATGGCAATGAATCGGTCCGCGCTGATGGCACACAGGTTGTATACCGTGGCAGTAATACTCTGCAGGCTGGCAATCTCAGCCGCCAGAGCCAGCGGCGAACCAGTTGTGATATTGAGAACAGTCTTAGCAAGAAGTAGTAGGTTTACTACAAGCCCCACGAGCAAGTCCGCTGCGCTCAATGACGTGATAAAATAGTTAGAGATTACCTGTAGTGAAGGCGTGCGGTATACAGCCGTGAGGACCAACGTATTGCCCGCTACAGCGGCAAACCCAGATATCACGTTCAGGCACAACAGAATGACGATTGATCCAAAGCCAATTTCACCGGAACAGTTTAGATCAGTGTCGTTCGTTTTTCTAGTGGTTTGACTTCTCCTAAAAGCTCAGTTGACATTATCGCCAAGACAACCTCAATCTATACTTACATGTTGTCAAGCATTTCCCGCAGTTTATTTTCTATTTTCTTAAAGGTCAAATCCTCACGCGGCCAAGGTGCCAATGCCGAACATTTACAGTTTAGAAGAGTGAAGTTGCTAGCTCTCGGAACTGATGATAATTAATCACCATCTCGCCAGCCGCTCTTGAGACACAGATCTTCCGTGAAGCTTGCATAAGATATTTGAGGAACAACGAATGCTCAATTTGTAGGGAGAGTAAATATATTATCTATCAAGGAAACTGATTTTTCCTCTTTCATATTGCAGAAGTAGATCATACAATTTGAGTGTTAAGAAGACAAACACTTGTTAGAAGAACAAGAGGCTTTTCAAACATAATTTCTCTGAGGTACTATTGTTTTCCATCTCGATTTTCCATTTTATTGATTCACTGACCTAATTGTAATTACGCTTATATTACTTCACTAATAATATTTGAATAAACTGTGTAATTGTACGCTTGGCCATTTTCCGGTGGCCTTATGGTACCGCTGCTAGGAACAGTTCAAAATTACCCAGATACTGCAAAAACTTTAATTAGGAAATAAAATTGAATCATAAAATAGAGAGAAGGAGGAGTCAAGAAAAAGGTTCTTCCGGACAGGAAACTTCCTTATTAATTGTATGAGTTATATAAACAGTTTTAGGAGTACATAAAGTTTTAATAAAACAATTGAATTTTCACAATTTTTCTGTTATAAATATACTTACCAAAAGCATTAACATAACCAAACGAAACAAATAAACCAGCCCAAATCGGTTTTCTATTTCAAAAATGTGCTATATAGTGTTAGGTTTCATTGCGGTGTAATTGTACATTGAAATTGTTCCACTTGCACCCACCCACCCACGCACCCAGCCACCGACCCACAGACCGACGCACCCACCGACTCACCCATCCACTTGCAGAACCAAATACATCAAATGGTTCCATCGCATATCAAATGTGTATTGATTCTAAAATCTGTTTCCCTTAATTGTATAGTTCTTCAGTGTTGTGGCAACGATGGAAGATTATTGAATACGTAACGCTGCAATTAAGAAGTAGATGTTCAAAAGGAAGTGTGAAGACTTTAACTACATCAGTTAATGTTACAGGGTTTGAGTACTTAGCAAGAAGAAAAAGTTGCTGAAATCTCGAGTAGTTTACTGCACATTTATGTTACGCATTTAAACCTTTAGAGCAAATCTTTTACATGGTGGGGAACAATCACCAACTAAAATCTTGGGGAAACTTGAATGTAAGCTATAACAGTCCAGCATACAGACGAGAATTTTATATTATTAAAGAAGATAAATTTCCATTCACTTGAAAGAACGTTGTAATGTTTGACAAACTGAAAACAAGGGAAAAAATTATCTTAAAAAATGTTCTTCTAAAGCTTCCATATATAAAAGATTGTGAAGGAGGTTGTTGAATTTGAATTAGTTTTATTTTTTTTGTTTTTGTATTATCTTTGGATTTTATATGTTTTATTAAGTTAAAAATTAAGCCGTTTTGCCGGAATTATAGTTTTATGAAAAAACGCCAGCTTCCATCCTAGCCCAGGAGTGGCGTTCCGTGGAGCGAAATTTGTTAGAAGATCGACGTTTGTCTCAATTAAGTTTGACTGGTTGGGTTTTTTTTACCTACTGAGACAAGTTTTGTTTGGTACAGATGGAAGAAAACGTCCAAAGATTGAGTCAGTTGAATTACGGTTTGACGTTTGGCCTATGCAACAGCTGACTTAAATTAGGTTGGGCCAACTCACATGACTCAAACAACAATTTACTCTCGCCGCGTCTGAAGTTCGACGTTTGACTCAGGCCTTAGGAACAGCCATATTGTTGCTATGTAAAAACGTTTTACCTTTTCAAAACTCCGCCAATCCTCCTAATCACGAGCACAATTAAGTGTTTGGCTCCCCCTTAACGAGTCCCCCGGAGCGCAGCGAAGAGCGAAGAAAAAAACGGGGCCAAAACGTTTAACTGGAAACTACCTTAATTAAAGTGTAGTCGTTTTACACCTTATCAGCCATTACAGCGAAACCGAATCAAAATATTCAGTTTGTCTCACACATTGCCCCCCCCCCACCCCCACCCCCTTGGCAAAACTATAGCATTGATCAGTTTTGCACTGGGATAGCATCATATTAATCAACGTATTATAACTAAAAACATTTATTATTTGTTGAACTGATTTATGAAGTAAGGATTTAATTCCTTATTTTCAAGTTGAGATTGGGCGGGAGAAACCACAAACAAAATTATAACTTGTAAGACAGGAGACAATAGATATTTGAAACCTAATTAATGTGTTCATGGTTTTAAATGAAGCCATACCACAATCTTTTCACAAATCGCAGGATGTCGTTGAAAGCTCAACTGAAATAAAGAGCAGTAAGTAAAGCAACTTAAAAAAAGTAAAAATAGATCTATGCCAATTCAAATAGGCATGGTTTATCTCAAGCATTAATTGACTTTGTAGCTTGCGATGTTTTTATAATTCATTAAAGCAGGTGTATAATAACTGTTTTCAATGATAAAATGCCAAACAAACCCCATAAACATATATGGATGTAAACTGAAGGCGACTCACTCGTCGTTCGATATGGGTTACGACAGAACAGTGAATGGCGCCAATCACCTCTTTGGCGAAAGCGTTTTCCCAATCAACTTTACAAAAGTTTGTACAGCTTTTGTTCATGTTTTCCCTCCGTGTTCTGGCTGGCAAACGTCTTTCTTCATTTCATACGCAACTGCTCAGCACTGTGCTTTTTAATATGTCTCGCACTTAATGATCCTAATGGCGGTCGACGTTCGCGTTTATCTTCAAGTTTGACCATAGTACTAGATAGAACTAGCTAGTTTTGAAGCTCAACAAACTTAAAAAGAAGTGTACAAAGCTGCTTTGTTTTAGGTTTAACAAACCGTGACCCTGCACACTGTTTTGTACAATGTGTCAGCCCAAATGTTTTTACTGGTTAGTTGATTATATGCATTTCAATACCTTTTGTATTTTGTGCAGGGTCAAGGCAAACGCGTGAACAAAAGTAAATGAGAACAAAAACATACAGCAAAGGAACTGTCGGGTTTCGTAACCAGTTCGTTCTATGAACTATAGTCATTCCAAGGATTTTCCAGTCTCGTCACCAAAACCGCACTGTAGATCGATCTTTTTCCTTCAGCGCAACTTCTTTTAACTTTGGCGCGACTTTTGTTTTTCTGGCGAAACATTCTTTTCTGGCGCGGCTTTTGTTTTCTTTGGCGCAAGTTTTTTTCTTTGGTGCAACGTTTGTTTTTGGCGCGACTATTTTTCTTCTGGCTCGACTTTTTCTCCTGGCGCTCATTTGTAGACCGATACGAGATTAATTGTTAGCTCAAACACGTGTGGTTGAGCACGAATCCACGATGGTTGCTGGATATGATTTAGCCCCGATTTATTTGGTGCTGAATACTTCCATATATTCATGAATGGATGGAGGGAAGGGAGTTCAGGTGTACCAATACTCTTTATAAATATCTGGTAGTACACCACTTAAGAATTTTAGACACACGATGAAGTAAATGACCGAAAATTCGCAGAAATGTTAAGTTTGTTCGGAGTAAAGTCCCCCACTCGAGTTAATTTACAGACTTACAGGCCCGTAGCCAAGATTTTGTGCGTGTGTGTGTGTGTGTGGGGGGGGGGGGGGGGGGTGCGT
>JAOBRH010495363.1:0-10010 GCA_027575125.1 Umimayanthus parasiticus | reverse complement strand
TAAAGCCAACATCAGCCAACACTATCCCAACAATGTTGGGTGATGTTGCACCAACATGTTGTGTTCGTTTGCACGGGCCTTAATGTTTATGTTCAAGAATTAACATTTAAAGAACCTTCGAGGCTGAAATCTCAAAATATATGAGAAAAGTCAGCCTCAGCCCAAAAATTAGACTTTCTTAAAAAAAAAGACTGTATGCTTTTTTCATCGTTTTCGTGTGAACTGTGCGCTGAAGCGGCAGAAAAAAATGTTGAGTTTTCAAATGAAAACACAGTATGTGTGGACGAGGCCTTCAGTATAATGAATTTGCGCTTAATTTTTATAAACTTTGTAGCTGTATTTTTATCACATTAACTTTTGTCAAATTGAATGGAAGGCTATAGAGAAATCGAACACCAACACCTAGTTTCGATTTTAATAATGCTGTTTATTTGAAAGGTGACCCACACAAATTTAAATTCATTGATATCAAGCCTGACAGGTAACAGGCTTATGTAGCTAACTTGCAAATTAGCTTTATAGAGCTGTCATTATCAGTTGCCTCAATCGTATAAGTTTTGAAGGGAAATTTTGCATTTTTAATTTTACTTCCTGACGCCAGTTAAGTGCATTAGCCATTACTTCCTAATATTTTAAAAGGTCGTAACAGTGAATTTGAAAGAAAAACACTCACAGTTACTCCAGTAGCATAATTACCGGGGTGAATATTCAAAAGAAACTACTTTTCTATTTTCTGAAACCATTGATGAACGGAAGCTATACTTAACTCCCTTGACTGTTTTGCTAAAAGTGGATTATTACGGTTTTGTTTTAACTCGGAAGGAATCACAATGAATAATTTCCCAATGAGGAAGGCCGGTTGGCTCTTTAAAACTGAAACCTAAGTGGTTGGTGATTCAAGGACCTTAGTGAATATGTACAATGATTAATATGCAATGAATAAAAAACGGCCTAATTCTTGTCCGATTGAAGAAGAAAGCAAATAAAACCTGTTTTGTCAGAAACGCGGATAGTTATGCTACATATAGGCCGTGAATGAAAAGTCTTTTATAAAAAAAGAGAAACAATTACTAAGTACCACTATTACCAGCCTGTCTTAACACTGTCACTTCATTTTCCAAAACATGGTCAATTTATCACGGAAAAGAGAAAACGCCGGAGAAATATTGAAAGCTCTTGTTAAATTAAATTCGTCCAAAGCCTTAACATTGTTTAAGACTTTATGTATGGTGTCGTAGGTCTGCTTCCTTGTATTCCAAATTAGCCCTCTCCCAAAAAGTGCGCCAACCTATAATTGGACCTGTCCTTTTTATCCAGTGGCCTTGCAATGAGCGCAGATTACCCACGGCATAAACTAGATAGTAAATACAACCTCAGTTTCGTTAGTCCGTACTAAGGAAAATGTTTGCTAGCTTTTTATATTTTACCGTAAACAGATTAGCTTAATGTTTAAAATACAACCGATTAAGTTATTTAGAATGAAAAAGGCAACATGGTTCCTTTCTAACAAAATGTTTCTTGCAGTTACTTAAAAGAAGAACCCATTAGCAAAAGCAAAACAAAGCTGATACCGTACGAACCTGCAACTTTGTGGCTTCGGGGAAGTGGAGGAGATAAAGTAATAAACAGAAATAGACAACCATTGCAGCAATTCGGGTGAGATTGCTACACCAGGAGCAAAATATTGGACTTCCTTTGGCTTGTTATCGTCTGGTGATATGACTTCCTATACCGCGCACTAACCCGCTCATCTGAAAAACAAGGACAGCTTATCTATAATTAATATTGTATTCACGATTGTGTTAAATTAGGAGGCGACGTAGAAATATCATATTAAAATAAATAGTTAGCATACAGTTTTGATAAAGTGGATTGTTGCCTCACAGCAACAGTCAGCATGTCTGTCATTTCGCTCAAGGATGAGGGAAAGCGAGTTTCAAAATTATGAAAAACCCCTCACTCAGCTGAGATAACAAGGCTGCGTGTATGATTGTTTGTAGCTGTTTTCAACTCATTAGAGCTGCTTGAAAAAAAATATTTTTACACAATATTATCATAATATAGTGGTATTTTAATCACTTTGATGGGCCTTGATTCTAATGTTTTTCAATATATCCTGGTCTTGCAATTGAGCATTCAAATACAAACAGTGGTAAACATTCAGTGTTCCGTCTCGGATCGGAACTCTCGACCGACTTTGCTACTGGGAGCAGGTCAATCAAGCAACACGGCCAAGGATGCCTTCTGAGGAATAAATAAATCACATTTCAGATATTTTTCTGGCACTACTCTTTTTATACAACGTTCGCTTAAGCTTTTGGCCATTTTAAGTCCTGCTTTACACTAGGGAGGACCAACACACATATTACAAAAAGCTATAGGACAAGTAAGCAAAAGCTTTACTAAAAAGCGTTGATTGAACGGTAAAGTTTAAAGCTCTTCTCAATAATAATTTTAAAAGGGCTTTTTAATAAGTTCAACTAGAAATGTGGAAAACAAGTGAATGTTTATTTATCTTTAAACTGAGGATTAGAATGGTGGCGTCAATCAAGCTAGAATTTATACAGTTTAACGAAGGACTTCCTTCTGTTTTCATAATTGAGGCTATTGTTCTGCTAAACTCAAAGCAACTTTCAAATCTGAATAACAATGAGAGTTTGAGGAACATTGAACCATGGCGCCATAGTGTATGAAAACGGTCTTTTCAAGTTATTAAAGTCAGAATATTCGATATCTTGTTCTAGAACAGACTACTTGTCCATGCAATCAGTCACTTTGGACTCCTTAATAAACTGGAATTTAAGCAGATTAACACCTTCTGGTTCACCTGCAGTCAGTGACGAGATTCGATGAAAGCTGAATCGTCACCACAGTGCATTAAAATAATAAACATTCACCACAGTTCATTAAAAGTGGATCGCATTTTCTCTAAATACGGCTTCTAAAGTTAGAAAATTATAGATCCAGTTGAAAATATTTCTTTTGCACTGCAAGACTAATATCAGTTGAAAAGTTAACCGCGTTTCTTTTATTTCTGCTTTAAAGGTGGCACCCTTTAAATCGTCAACTTGTCATTACTTTAAAGTGTGGCATATGTCACTCAAAATTGGCTGTTCTAAAGAGAAAAGTACAATCATAGGCAATGAATTAGAGGTACGCTTTTTGTTAACAAGTTTCTGTGGGGATTAATGTCAAATGTTTAAATGCATAAATTCATTACATTACCTTTCATAATTATTTATATCCAAAGACTGTTTTTTCGATTATTAGCCTTAGACCTTCGTAAGAGACGCCGATTTGTTTTAGTTTGCGATTTAAAAAAAAACAGTAATTAATTAAAACAGATTTCCAACAGCTGATGGAGAAAACCAGTTATGTATATTATTTGCAGTTTCTGGAACATTTCAATGTTACAAAAGCCGAGATTCGTAAATTAATTTGATTGCATTTTTTTCCTTCTAGAAGGCCTGGTTTACTCAGTCTGCATCGAGAAGAGTACCGCCAAACCTTTGTCATAAAGCTGACTGTCGCTAGGTTTATCAAGACTGTAATAAATTATTAGTGTCTTGAAATAACTATATTCGTGTAAGAACCGAGCATTTTATAAAAAGAAGTTAAGCGACTTTATGGATGCTCACATTTAAAAGTAGCTTTACTGTTCGTTTTGTTCCTTGAATCTCATAGTTTCATGCCTGATTACACTCTCATAACAAGGCATAAATCTCAAAAACTCTCATAACTGAACACCGCGATATAAAATATTGATTTTTTAATGGAAGATTAAGAACGCCATGCACTATTATTGACCAAATGTATTTGATGAAGCAATGTTCAGAGTTATTCGGCGATATATCCCACTGTGCCAACCAGAGAGATGACATTCTTCTAGAAGGAAGGGATGAAGTGCTCAGAACACGAAGTATTAAGAACAGTACTTCAGCGAGCGACAGATCACGGCATCACATTCAACAGAGAGAAATGCCAGTTTCAAGACGGGAGGAATTAAATTATTTGGTCACATTTCTCAAAAAATAGTTGAACTTCGCCGCTGACAGGTCAGAGCGATCAAAGAATGCAGAGCACCTGGAAGCAAGGAGGCAGTCCGCAGCTTCCTTGGATTGGCTGGTTACCTACGCAACCATTGGCATACCACTTTACCAACTAACCAGGAAGGAGACAAACTTCAGATAGGGAAAGAAAGAGGAGAAAGCCTTCTGGAAAATCCAAGACATCATCTCGGACACTCAACCCATGGTCTATTTTAATCCTACGAACAGAGGCAAGTTGTAATAAAGGATTGTTAGCAGGACTTCTCCAGAAGCAAGATATTCAAGATATTCAACCAGTATACTTCGTTATCCGGACGACCACACACGCAGAGAAGAGATACAGCCAGACCGAGAAAGATGCACTAGTCATCTAGGAGGCCAAAGACAGGCTGAGAACAATCTAGTCAGAGCATCAATATCTCAGCTGCACGCCCCTTGTTAACATTCAACATCGTGGAAAGCAGTCAACGACTTTACAGGTAGGAAGCAGAGTCCACCTATTACCTTCAAAGGGGGCTCGGATGTGAAGTGCAAACAAAATTGGCTCAATGGACGACCCAACTCAATCCTCCATCAACCTGCCAAAGGCCAGGATCTCTTAAAAGCTTAATATCTCAACTGATCCCTTCAACATGAAGGAACGTAGGGCGGTCACTGACACACTCCAAAACAAGAAATCCACCGGCCTTGATAACACTGCTTCAATTCTCTGGAAAGACGAATTGTTCCGTCCATGCTTATGAATCTCTGTAACCATGTGTTCACAGCCGTGGAATGTCCATCCAGTTGGAGAGCATAAGGCATCCTACTCGTGCCAAAGAAGGGTGATCTGCACGATCCATTCTACTATCGCAGAATCAACCTTACAGCTGTCGCATCCAAAATCTACAAGTCCATTCTCAACAGGCTGGTATCACCTCTAGATACCCAGAATGGATTCAGGAGGGGACGATCCACCATCTCTCAAATTCTAGCCCTCTGATGTATTATTGAGGAGATGCGCAATGCCAACAGAAAAAGGACATTGGTATTTGCCGACTTCAAAAAGGCATTTGATTCCGTTGACAGACAGGCCATGTTCGAGGTCCTAGACCTGTACGGAATTCCACAAGAAATATATAGTCAATGCTATCAAAGTGCTCTATACAGATACCAACGCGAGAGTGCTAACCCCCTGACTTTAGATATTGTGTCTGGTATTCTCCAGGGTGACACACTAGCACCGTTTATTATCGTCCTCGACTATATTCTACGAAATTCTCTTGACGCCTGCCATGAGCCAGGAATGAACGCTGGGCTGCACCTTTGAAATATTCCCCATATCTCGCCGTAAATTCAGAGCCACAAAGAGAATTTGCCACCATCGGCAGCATCGTCTGGGAAAATGCGTGACATCCAAAGTAACCTGCATCAGATGCTAAAGTGTTTGAAAGAGCATGTAAATACATCAATGCCGTCGTAAAAGAGTATTTGATCAACGACTGATTTTGCCCATGAGTAATTCTTTCGTTTATATGTAACAAAGTAGACAATAGCTTTTTCACGTGATCCCAGCTTCATTCATTTGTGATGAGGGGCCGAAAATGCGTGCTTTTGGGCTTACTTTGATCTGCTTGGTTAGAAAATGAAGTTCAGCATTGTTTTACAAGAACCAACCATATAAGAAAGTAAAAATCAACTTTCTGCTGAATAGATTAGTAGTAAATATATTATTTTTGTTTTTACGGTTTTACTTTTGAAATTACTATGGACGCATCAATATTAATACGTTTTCTCCATTTTGAGTTTATCAATATACACGTATATACTCTAGATATAATTATAGTAAAGATTGGTTTTGTACCTCAATTCTAGACCTTTTGTTTTAAATTGTTTGGATGTTGAAGAGCGCATATTATATGGGTGAATGATAGAGGTGTTTACAGATAAATTTAGAATACTAAAGTACATCAAGTTAAATGTAGACTTTATCAGCATAATGAAAACAAAGAAAATATCGGATGGAAACTGTACATATCAAAGCTATTTGTCTCTAGCATGTCAGGTAAAACATCAGTAATAACGTTTTTGAAATTAAATTGCAGGTTTTGAATAAGGAAATATCTGAAACTGAAAATAACATAACTAATTACGGAAGTCAATTAGCTAAAAAAATAGAAATACTCTATACTTTTAATAAAAAGGTTGTCGTATTTCTTTGAACATCAGCTGTGCGATTTAACACGAGATAAAAATCAACTTCTTCTATGCTTCAAATTTAAACATATCGTTCATGGAACTATTTTGATAAAGAGTCATGGCTGCAACAGAAAAAACCAACCAAAACCGGCAAACAAAGTTAATAGAACTGATAAAGCAAAACAAGATATTTGAAATTGATATTGATTCAAATTCTGTGCAAGCGGTACATGACAACCTTCAGAAAAGGTATAAAAGATGTAATTAAATTTAAAACCCAAATTCTAGATTTTAGATTACAAAATTGTTGATTTTGTTGTTTGCTTCGAAAACTATGCATAAGTATCCCCTAGAATTACACTTACCCTGAAATTTATTGCTTGAACATTGCCACTCGAAATACTAATTTCATCTGAAGAAATCTTGGTTGGGAAATTACCATATTTTGCTGTTAATCTAGGAGACTTTTAGAAAGTCAACATTTTTGTGATATTTATGATACAATCTAACACGTGGTATCCTGCCCTCGGTTGGCTGTGAAAAATGTAATTACTAAATTCCAAAAATGCGCATGCGTATAGGATTAGTAATTAAGAAATCGGAAATTGCCCGTTGGGCCGGATGTAAATTTCATATCGGTAATGCGATTATATTTGGAAACACCTCAATAATGTATGTCAACAATATTAGTCTGTCATCATTTCCTCTTCTGAACTGAACTGTGCACTCCCAGGTTCCAGTATGAATTTATTAACTCGTCAGCTTCTGCTTCAAAATATTTTTCCTAAACTAGAAGCAGACGTATTCTGGATAAGCCTTGAAATTCTTGTAGTTTGACTGATAAAAAATGATATGTTGGGATATTGACACAGATATTCTGATGTTTTTCGTTGCTATTTCTATTTCTTTAAGGATGTAAACAATACAAATATTTTTCAACAAAAAAAGACTAAGCTGAAACCAATTTGCCGGTAGATCTGAAGATTTTGTCTTCCGTTAATTGATAGATCTTGAGATTGGAAGGGCTGATAACATGACTGATAAGGCCTTACTTTTTTATATATTGTTCCATTGTCGCAAATGTCAAATAATATTTCATTTTTTTATTTTCTTCGCCATTTGAAACAAAGATACAATAACTTACATTTATATTTATATTTAAAACAGTACGTAGCAAAAAACGATAATCGGTTCAAGGGAATTAAATCAAATGGAAAACTGCAACAGTATGATCAATATATGTATACATATATGCCATCTTCACCAAAACAGATAAACTGATAAACGATTAGCTCAAAAGCGTTAGTTGTTTTAAAATAACTTGTATCAAATTTTTACCTCATATAAATCATAGTCATTTTGTTTTCAAATGAGAAATAACTTTGTTGGCTTTACTAATAAAGTAGTAACAACAATAAATAAATAATACAATTCACAGAGCGCCTATTCTGCATGCTCTTTACAGAATCTAAGGATAAACGCAATTACTATGTTATATTTCACACAAACCAGGGCAAAATTGCATTGCAAAACTGACAAGGACCCTCTGGGTCGAAAGATCTTTTCCCTATTCCTTTTTTTCGACTTTTTCCCTTTTTTGCACTTATGTTTATATTATACATTTCCTGTAAAACGTTTTCCAGCTCCAAAACTGTTGTATTAATTAATGATATATTTTCCTGGAAAAAACCCAGGAAAAAATGAAACAATCTATAAAATGTTTAGTCTTCGTTTTTTTGGTAGAAAAATCTCTCAGTTCTCAGATAGAGAACAAAAACATATCACAAAGAAACTGGCCGAATTTTATAGTCAGTTCGCTCTATTAACTATGGTTTTAACTACTACATGTACAAAAACTCCCGCAAACCAATGCCTTCCAATGCAATCACGCTTAAACGATCACAACACGATTAATATAACCAATCCAGATCTGCGATCTTGTTTGCGACAAGTTACGATTATCCAATGCCGGCTTACCTGGCAGCCGGGTCATCAACATCAGCGGCCGTAGATGCCACGTTCTTTTCCTAGAGAAAGCAAGACATCTTCAGACAGTTACTGTTAATCTGGGCCACACGCGTAAGATCGACTTTTTACCTCCAGCGTTTAGTTTAATTTTCCCATAAAAAAGTTATCTACTTCACAATTGTTTCCAAACTTTTTCTTCCTCGAGAATTTCGAAGTCTCTTTTCATTGACCGATATAAGCCTATAACCTTTTCAGACCACTGAAGCTAGCACAATAGCTTCAATTGCAAGAAAACCTGTGTGAAACTTGTATAGGACATAGTACTTATAAAGTGGAAACCTTTCCGTCTCCATGACAATATGTAACACGGTTTTAATAGTTTTTCTATGAAACCAGTATATCAATAATATTACAACGAGCAAAGAAAATATGAAAATGCTATGTGCAGCAAAAAAAAAGTACCTGATCGTTTTAAGAAACTCCTCCCTTGAACTTCTATAAAACATGGTAAAGAAATGGGCAATGATTTTCAATTAGCCGAAATTGATTTTCTGCAATATTTCTGGATGAGTGTGGTACCGGTTCAGTTCAAGAGTCTGAATATTTTATACATTCTAATAAAAAGACAAGAAATAAATTTTTAACTTAACATTGGCTTTTGTTGCAGTTATCTCAAAATGGCAAAAATGGAACATATACTCGGCATGTATGCACTTAGTTGTAATTTACGGTGTAATTGATCTGCCCAGTGGCATTTTCTGCCCTGTACAGCTTGTTGTATATAATCGAAGTTCTCTAGTTTATCAATAAACTTGTGGTCTCTCATTCCCTTTCGTTTATTGCCTTCAACGTATCACTGGCTTTGTGAGAGCCCTCAGTCAGTCCTGTAATAATTTGCTTCGACGTAATCTTGCATTGAGTATCGGTATATTCTCTTTAATCTGAACAATTAAAAATTAAATTAAATTAAATTCTTCATATAAAAAATTGTATATAAAGCAAGGTAAAATACTACTTGGTATTAAAAACAAACGTATTCGTACTAACGATCGAGCACATTTTCAGGTCTTGAAGATGTGAAAATGTACTCGTAGCACCTTTGTTTCTAATACCAAGTACATTTACATTGCTTTTTATAAAAAGTGATCTCTATATTTCCATTCTCAGTTTCAATCATCGCAATAAAATTAAGATTTCGAAGGTTTATTCTTTCGACACATATAAACAAAACCACAAAACATATTTTCTCAAAAAAGTGCTTGTAGCAAAATGATTCAATGATGGTTCTCGATCTTTTGTTTGTTTTTCCACCCAAAACGATATGAACTGCACCGAGCCTGACATAATGTGTTGTATTTCAAGTCTCTCAGTCCGCTGCTTTAATTTCAATTTTGTCGAATCTGATGCTATCTCCACGATTGTGTTGCTTTAAACTAGCACTGCAATACTTTTTCTTTAAGTTGTCTATCTGCTGATGGTAAGTAAATTTTGAAGTAAGGCATACTTGGATACAAGCTTTAACGATACTGCAGTAGTGGGTGTATTTTACGAATGACTACTTCTTCTACAAGGTAGAAGAACGTAATACGGAATGGAAATGTACTGAAAGCATTTTCGTTCAACAGAAGATTTGGACATTGTACTTGCTGCACTTTATATCGTTCTTTAGCATTTATATATTTCAGAACTATTTGAATACTAAGTCGCAGTCTTCGCAATATAGCTAGAATGTATTCCAAAAAAAATCAGTTGCATTTGAGTATTATGGAAATTTCGATTTGCTGTGTATGTTTACATAAATATACAATTAAATGG
>JAOBRH010495252.1:0-10010 GCA_027575125.1 Umimayanthus parasiticus | reverse complement strand
AAATATTCACTTTTCTAAAAATAAACTCTTCTGTTAAACTAATTAATAGCTTCACTAACTGCAAGTTTCAACAGAAAGGGAATGGAAGGAAGTCAGTGGTATTTCCTGTATTCCCTGAGGCCAACCTCCTTACTGAATCAAGAAACCACTTCATTTCTATTGTCTATAATTATATGTATCAATATCACGGAGTCAATATACACACATGCCCCTCCACCACGATCACTTGTTCCTTTCATCCTTTAAACTTCAAAAACCATGCATGATGTACTGCTTAATTCTCTCAGCCTGTCTGCAATCATCTTCTAAACTTGTTGAGAGAAATAATTATGTGATTCATCTTGTATGATAAGTTCTTAAGTTGTAGCAAAATAACATTTTGTATTGATACTGTCTTGTATTGTAAGGAGAAGATAGATCTTGATAAATTGGCTTAAACTGAACATTGAATTAAATAATATATACTTTTGTACAAATGGATTTTTTGAACCTTTAAGTTCTAATTATTAATAGCCAACTGCACAGTCATGTACATGTACGGTATAATAAAAAATATGACTCATTTGCTAAGAATGTACGTGTGTGCAAACTGATTTGTGTCTAGTATTAAACTTAAGTTTCATCTTGTATTTCTAGCATTTGCTTTCAATATCAATATTTCAAAACAAATTATCATTTTACAGCTGAAAGTGTTATTCAGTCATCAGTTACTTACAACACCCTCAGGTGAAACCTTATTTATAATTAGCAGTCAATAAATTGTTCAAGTTTCCTTTCAAGTCTGTCAAGTGGAATCACCGGCTGGTCTATATTTTATCTGCCAAAAATCATGCATTTCATCCAGGTACTATAAATAATTAGTACAAACTTGTTGACTGCTCCATGTACAGTCTTCTTTCTGCCTTCCCCTCGGAAGTGCCTCAGTTTTAATGTTAAATGAGTTTAGTGTATATTCATTACACCTGTTCTCCTAAAACCAGTGATAATGTTAACATGATATTCAAATTGTAGTTTAATACTGTCAGTAGTTTGTGAAGAGTTCAAAACACAGTCATAATTACTGTATATTATAAACTTGTACTGTCATTGCTAAATGTTATTTGAACTGCATATTTGCCAAATACATGTATGTGGCTAGCATAAGGTTTTAAAAATGATTACAGAGGAATTTACTAGGACTAGTTGTTTTAAATTATAAATATTTTCCCCTTGGAAATTCTAATAGAATTTACAATTCAGTATTTATTCTTAGTGTTTTGTTTTATTAATGTTATGAGCAATATTTTTTGCCAATTTAACCAATTTCCACAATGTTTTAAACTGTAGACACATTGCTTGATACTAATTGAGAGACCTAATTTATCTGGTCCTTAGAGTGTATAGTTCTGTAAAACAATTATAATGTAAACTAGAGAATGATAAAGTTTTTTGAGAATAGTACCTGGTTTTCGTAGCAATCCTCAATTATAATTATGTTGATTTTGTAGCCTGTAATAAGTTTTTGACTGCTTCTCATGAACAAAACTATTAATTAAAAAATAGTTGAGAAAAAAAATAAAAATGGCATACTGGTTTGGATCACTTTATATACTGCAGCAGCAATGTTCATGAATTGTTTTGATCATTTAGTAGAATGCTGAGAACTGTATTGCTAAATTGAATTCTCAACTTTTTTCAGTCTTTGCAATATGTAATTTCTAACAATTGAGTGATTATAGAGAATGAATTACAGACAGAAATAGACATTTCTTTGGCATGTAGCCAACAGCAGAGACTGGTTTGAGTCAGTCAAAGTGTATCATGGACAGTAGATTAGATGCACTGTCACATGAGTAGAGCACTTGGTTAGTGCCATTTTAGTCTCAGACTCCTACAGAACACTGAGGGGATTTTTTTAAAAAAAAGATTCATAATATTTCCTGAAATTTGTAATTTTATTATTAATATGATTGTTATAAAATTTCTTTGTTATGAGTCAAAATAACCGAATAATGTAGGACAGAATGATATTCTGTAAAGTTGAAGCATCCTATAGACCCTGGAGGAATGTGGCTGCACTGCTTGGTTCAGGGAATATGTTTCCGGGTTTTCCTAAAGTGTTTTGTGGTTTTTTATATTCGGCAGTGTTACAAACTTGTAACACTGCCGACTACGAAAATACAAATACTAGAAAACTATTGGCTGGAGTTGTTGTACTTTGAATGTGTACGTTATTAGCAAATCAAGCCAAATGGTTCTATTTGTCAATTGTGTAGTGGAGCAGAAATATACAAAGCCAGCTTTAAGCCAAGTGTAAGCTCACCCTAGTTCCTAGTTTTGGGTGATTGTTCTGTTTTGCTGTTAATTTTGAGGGAGTGTTTGGGAATCGTCGCAAAAGTACAGTACTTAATTCCAAATACTAACAATCGAACACACCCTTAATTTTCGTTTTTATTGCTTCCCAGCTCCACTTAGCAGCTCTGGCATCCCTGAAGAGTGAAATTGTGGACGTGACTGGAAAACTACAACAGGTGACAGAGGAGCGCAATTCCTTGCGTGACACCTTGAGCCATGTTGACATTGGGCGCAAAGAGCTTGTTCAGGAGTACGAGGGGAGACTTTCCACCCAGGCCCAGCAGAATGAGGAGCATATCACGGAGCTACAGAGTGTCATAGCAGAACTAAACAAAAAGCTGTCATTACAATCGGCAAACAAGATTGACGAGGATGAGGAAGAAATGGAGATAGAGTCACAGACATCAGAACATGGTATACACTCTATTTTACATAAGACCGTCAAATTTGTGGGCTAAGGTTGAATGTTCCTAAATATTTTGGGGATTTAAGCCTCAAATGTTCTTAAAACATTCTTACATGTAAAGCATAATTGTTCATATTGGTTATGCATTTGTTATTTTCCGTTCGCACAAACCAACTTGAAGCATTTTAAATTATACACTTTATTAATTAGCCACTAACCTGGCTGGTGAGAAAGCAAGATAACAATGACACAAAGTTGTCGATGTGCAACACTATAGGTGATGCTGCATTGATGAACTTTAGCCGGGAAACAAATTATTTCCACAATCTTGTGCAGTATCCAAAATAAAAGTTCTTTGCCTTCCAAAGCCTCGGATTGCTCTGTGCATGTTCTAAATGTAAAATTTTAGGCATTTTTCAGCCTCACATTCTTATAAAAAGGATTCTTATAGAGAGAATGTACAAATTATGTTGTATAGCTTTACTACATGTACAGTATCCCTGGCTAACGGTGGACATGGAGTGCAAATCTATTCCAGTCCAAGTGGTACGCCGAAAAATTTAAACCTTAAGCAATTGCTAACTTTAAAGTTTTTGTTTTGATCTTGTAGGGTCCCAGAGTGAATCAGAGAGTTTGGAGTCGACAGAAGGCGCTCAGGATGGTGAGGAAGATGAGATGTCCAAGGTTGTTGGAGGGCTGGAGTACGCCATTGAAAGGGAAGACATAGCAGAAAAAACGAAAGATGGGAAAGAAAAGGAGAAGGTTTCAGTTAAAGGGAATGGCACCATCATCAACAAACAAGAAACAGGTCAAGAACAGGTGAACAATTTTTATTGCCATGTACAAATCGTGCATTTCTATACAAATTTGCGGTGTGAAACAATGGCCGACTGTAAACTCCCGTCTTGCGGTAGTGCCAGAGAAGGAGATTTTGCAAATGCTTAACTTACTTGAATGTGTTGTGTTGTCCCGAGTTTGTATACATGTATGGGGATTGTATGCCATCACAATTATAATAACAGTGAGTAGTGGCTTCCGGAATATTCTGCCACTATTCACCTCGATTTCAGAGAATAAATCGTGAGTGTTACCATCGTTGGTTGTAGTTTATATTTCAATAATATAACTTGCTTTGCTATTGTTTGCTATTTTAGCGTTTTCAGAGAATCTTGTCATTAATTAAACATTCAGGTTGTTTCTTGCAGGGACCGCGGACCTACTTTGAAAGTGGTGGGGCTCTTAAGGTTACTGTTCAGTTTGAGCGGTGTTTTCGGTTAATGGAGCATATCTCTGTTATTTCGTGAAGAGCTTATTAATTTCTCTAAATCGCTGTTTAATTTTTATTTGGTAATTTAAAATAAATAAAGAGAACGAACGCCTTGTTTTCCGACCTTTGTTTTCTCTTTCCAGAGTTCCAAGTCGGACGTGTTGTGTTTGATGGCACCAATTATTACATTTTCATATTTGAATCTATTTTCAGTCCAAAACCGTGTCAGCGTTTTTTGAAAGGCCGCTTTGTTTGTATTTTACAGCCAAAACTCCGATATAGCACTTTCGTAATCGAAAGCGGCGGAGTTTTATCGTGATATCTTAAAACGTTTTTAAAATTTCAAAACACGCTGACACGGTTTTGAAGTTCAGTTATTTAGCTATAAAATGGCCAAATTTCAAATCAGTGGACGAAAAACTGCCCGAGTTGAAACCTCGAGTATCTCGTAGTTTTGACATAAAAATAGTCTTGAGAAAACATCTCTTAAAAGTTTTGGCGTCCCCTCAATCCCACTTCCGGTGAAATGTTTCTGCTTCAAAATCTCGTTCTGTATATGAGATATCACAATATTTTTTCGCTATTTTAAAGCTTTATTTCTGATTTATCCATATGGCTAACAATCTCATTTTGGCCATTTCCTTCGGTTTCAAACTGAACGGTAACTCAAAGTGGTGGGCTAAAAACAGTTTTTTCTCGGTAGTTCTTTATAATTTTCAAAAAAAGTGGTAGGGCCAGTCCGCGGTCCCTGTCTTGAGGTTTTGAACATAGGTTTTCCAATACCTGTCAGAAGTAATCTAAGGTCGACCCTTGGGATTGACCCGCTGCCAATCAATATCGCGTGTTTGATTTCCGGGATTTATCTTAGGCTGCAAGATTGTTGCACTGTTTACAGTGAGCTGCGCCTCATCCCCGATTGTAAGCTATTATAAGGTTTGGGCACACAGTTGTATACACCCTCCCCCTTAATTTTAAGTGATTTCAGAACGCCTGATATCCATTTACTTTTGGTTTCAAATTGATTTTTATTTGCGAGCTGAAAAAGCCCTTACAGAGCATCATAACTGGTCAGCAGTATCTCTGTGTGTGACGTGTGTTCTTGTATGTTGGGTTCCAACTTCTTTGTTAGTGAACTTCGATATTTTCACACAGTTTGTCCTGGCTACATGACTAGTTGATGGAGGTCAGAGAGAAACTTACATGTCATGACCTGCATAGAAAAATTATAGCTTCGATCTACTTGCCATTCTTTACACTTGGGGGCGATTTTGCCTGCTAATCGTGCATTTTTACGCAAAGTGCTTCCCAAAAATTCATTTTTAATTTTGGATGCAAATGTAGAAACTTATGCTGCGTTCACACATCAACATGTTTAATTAAACTGACATTTTCAGGTTGTAATTTCTTGTAACTAACAAGCATAAAAATCTTCAGGACAGAATCCAACTTACTATGATGGCTATTTTTAATAATTGTTTGCTATAAATTTTGAGCCGAAAGTGTTACTGTGCTGGAAAAAGTTTTTTAAAACCATTTTGTTAAACAACATGAAAACATGTTTAAGCGTTGGTGTGAATGGGTACTACTCTCATAGAACCAGTTTTATGGGACCCCAACAAAACTAGCAAGAACATGGAGTGTTAGGACTCGAAACCAAATTATGTAGCGCAATCCCTGCTGCTGTAACGGGCTGCTTTTTCCAACACGTGGTGCTTTCTCTTGCAAACTGCCACCACTTGATAAGTAATCTGTTTTAAAGGTTCAAACTCTTAACAGAGACTTTTATCTCATTTAGGTTTTACTAGATGCTCCGTTGTTTAGACCAGTTGCCATTGGCATGCTGTGCGATTTTGGATTAGTGTATTTTAGATTCATTTTTTAGTATTACAGTTTGTAAATTTGTAAGTAGCTGACTAGTCGTATTTTACAAAAAGCAAGACAAAGTGTTACTGGGTATTTAAAAACAGAAGTTTTCGTCCTTCGGGCACATATCCAGGTTTTGTAGCGCTGATCTTGTTCTTTGTATATATAAATTCTGAAAACAAAAGCTGCATAAATTGCAAATTAAGTTTAACCCTCGGGGAAAAAGAGAAGAAGGAAAGAGAAAACTTGCTTTATATTTAAAATCAAACCAAAGTTCTTCTGGACTTCCGTTTACAAGAAAACAGGCAAATTGCCGGTACACTGGCCTTCTCAAGACCCCAGAAATGGAAGAAAACCGGTGACCTAACCTCACTACACTACACAGAGCAAAACGCATGTCAGCGGACTGGGAATCGGAAGTATAAAGAATAAAAGAGTATTTCTTGAACAGCGAAGCTCTACTCAAAAATCGAAATATTCTATTGGTTATTGAACAATAACAGTAACGGCTGGTCAGTTTTAGGGTGACGACTCTTCTCTGAAGCTGGATATCCTTGGTGACTTAACAAGACGATCAACGAACTCACAAACCCGCCAGTCATTGATATTATCCTCCAAACTCACTGGTTTCATAACCGCAGATCCTCTTATTATTCATATACCGTAAAGCAAATCTAATGAACAGGAAAAGAAGAAGTCAGAAAGGCCATTTATATTTCAGAACCGAAACCGGATTTGAACAAATATATTTCCTTTTTCCTTCTTCTCTTTTTCCCCAAGGGTATAACCTTATTACAGTTTTCATAGATTTTGTTTTCAGAGAATTTGTGTAAATACAATGAACAAGATTATCGCTACAACACCAGAGGATGTGCTCGTACCACAAAAACAACATTTTGCCTTGTTTCATATAACATTTTGAATATAGAGAACTCGGTTTTAGACTAATAAGTCTTGTTTTTTATATATTATAGTAAATTATTAGGGAATCGAGTTCTTTGAACTAACATTTCACCATTACGTGTCACCCTCTCTATAAGGCGACTACTACTTCCACCAAAGATCAACCATCAGAACAAGATATCGAGGCCTCGGCTTTAACGAACAAGTGCCAGGAACTCCGGGATCAGTGTCAGGAATTGGAAAAGAAGAAACACATTTGTAAGCAACCGCTACTATTATTTTGTTATGAGTGTCTCCAGAATTGCCTTTAATGAAGTTGCACTGGCTGCTTGGCCAAAGAAAGCAGCTACTGGTGTAATGTAATGTTCACTTGTCATTCTTTCTTCCGTTCTGCTAAAAACAAACACTAAACACATGTCTTGATTGATTTGCAATTTTCTCTAAGTGGTACATGTACCTGGGCGTATGCAATACTGCCACACTATGGTTCGCCCGACCTAACATCATCAGACCACAGTCAACGTATATCTACCTTAAACGGAGTCACCTTCAGCGTGACCGTAGCTGGAGACGTTTTTTTTTGGGGGGGAGGGGGATAAGACGAAAGAAGTGTCAGATTTTTCTGATACCTTCGGGGGGCAAGAAAAACAAAAAAACAACGAAGTGTGCCATTACAAATTTTGATAATTATTTTGGAATATTTATATATATGGTAAATCGGTAAATCGACAGGTTTTGTATCATTGAATATTGAAAAAAGGTAAGATAACTTTTTACAAAGCATTTCCTAATGTTTCAAAAGAATGTTCACGAAGTCACAACGGATTGTTAGGTTTTTCCCTGATCTTCATCCTGGCCAGAGTTTCCTGTCTTATTTCTCGAGCAAGTCTAGGACAAGAACCATAGTATGCACATAATGCTGTGTTTTTGTTTTGAGCAGTGGAGAAGCAGCTCCGACAAGCCTGTATACGGGAATATGTGTCCAGGAAGAGATCTGCGGGTAGCGCAGATGCTTCAGATGGGGTCAGTATCTATTCTGTCTACGTGAATAACAGACACTTCTAATGCGCATAGTGGAAAATCGCTCTTAACGATTTTCTGAACGTCTGGGTTGAGGATACCCAAGTTTGGTAGACAAGCTCCATTTTGGTCAAAAATAACCCTAGAAGCCTCGAAGAAAAAAACCGTATACTTTCGACACAATTCATCCGATTGGCATGATACTTGGTACATGTAATAAGCTTCCTTTGTATTTTCAATTAAGCGAAACCATGTGGTGTTTAATTAATTGATTTCCATGGCAACCAGAGTTACATGAATGACGTCACAAGTGACCGCCATCTTGGATTTTCAAATTTTCAAATTTTATTCAAATTTGAATTATAGTACTTCAAAATGAAAACAAAACAACATTTAGCAATTGAAATCTACAAAACAGTTCGAATCCATTGCAAAGTTGTCGGTATTTAGTCATTTGTTAGCGAAAAGTTAAAATTTTGCAGTCAACACACAAATTGCTTGACTTGTTATTATGGCGTCATCAGCTGTGACATCACCTAATTAGTGTCAAAATATGTGTTAACGAACAAAGAACAGTTGTACGAAAGCTATTGACAATTGGTCAAGCAGAAAAGATTTAAAGCCAAATAAATAAATAAGCAAGTACATGGTGTATGCATGAATTCGCAAATTACAAATTATTTTGTTTGCTCTGTTTTTCTGCTCTGTCGTCGTGTTCTATGGGCCAGTGCGCCAGCGAAATACCATCTCGATAAGATTTTTTCTAATTTTAAAAAGACGTTGCGTGCGACCTATGCGATTTACAGAAAGAGTGCTAACCTTTTCGCCCGTTATAAGGAAACGTCTCGAGTGACAAAACGTCTGCGATCTGTTGCTCCTCGTTGGCACTTAGCGATGGCTACAACTAGTTGAGTTGTAAGTTTGTAAAAACGAAACGTTTTCGACACAGTGGTTATCTCAGAGTTTGCTTTGCCGCATTTAATTTCGCACATATTTTGCCAGTTAGATGACCACTGCCTATATAATTTTAGAAAACTTTTTACCTTTTAGCGAACATCTTGTTAAACAAAGTATACTTTTATTGTTTTAAATTTACCAGTCCTTGTGGGGTGTATTGTGTTCGCAGGACCTGCAGGTGGTGACTACCGAGAGAGACGCGCTACGGGCAAAACTGAAGAAAACCGACGAGGATATGGAGAAAGTGAAGAGGGAGAACACACAGTTCAGAGAAGAGAGGGATCGGTTGAGAAAAAGGGTAAAACTGCATGTGTAAACATTGATTTTGATAACCGCCAAAGCATCGCCTTATCTTCGAGGGGCCCGCTGCGTAGGGATATACTTCCGAGATTTCTGTTTTTATCGAACAAATCCGTCTCCAACATCTGTCTTCTCCTTACGGTATGAGTACAAAATAAGCTGTTTCATTGTAAGATTAAGGAATTGATCACAGAGTGCAAGCTATCCAAAAAATCAAAAATCTCCCAACTGCTGTTTAAAAGCAAAGCATGTGTAACCTGTAGGAGAGTTTAGCAACACACCGCATATCGTTTGGGGCTAAGAAGGTTAAGGGGGCTCTTTCACGGCTGAATCTATCATTTTTCTTTTTTCAGAAGTTACATTTTAAGTTATTTATCGCAAAAAGGGGAAAATAAATCTCCTTTAACCCTCGGACGACCAAGCTATTTACCGTAACAAATTAACCCCGGGGGGGAGGGTCATTTGAACCCACTCCCCCCATAGATTTTTCAATGGTTACACATAAAAGATCAAGCTTTTGCATGCAAGCAGCTTCAGGCTAGTTAATTACTTTCCATAACAACAATCACATTTTAATTAAGAACCGTTGCTATGGCAATGGTCGTTTCATAACATGTCCGCCATATTGGCCGCCATCTTATTTTGCGCAAAATTGCAGCAAATTTTATTGAAATTAGTAGAAGACGTGTGTTTGCAGCCTCAAATAGGAATATAATTAAGAACAGAATCTAAAAAACGAAATTAGAACAAATTTTCCCAAAAAATTACAGTTTTCTATTTCGAACTTAAACTTGCATAATTAATGATGCATAAATTATAAGTGATGACATCATTCAAATAACGTCAAAAGATACGCTTATTATCAGACTACAGGTACTGAAAGTTTCATTTTGATTGCTTGAAAACTTCAAATTTTAGGCTGAAAACCTATGGGGAAGGGGAGCCATTTGGGGGGGGGGG
>JAOBRH010495141.1:0-10010 GCA_027575125.1 Umimayanthus parasiticus | reverse complement strand
CTTGACGTCACAGTACGGAGATTCGATATTATAGTTTATAGATCTAGTATTATTGTTTTCTGGATTTACAATAACCTCTGCAGAAAGATCTTTAGATTCAACGTTTTTAGCACAATTGAACACCCAAGAACCTTTTTCCCTGAGGAATTCGTTTTCGGAAAGATTACAAAACGGTAAAGCCTCTATTGTTTATATTCAAAAGAGAATAAATTATGAGATTTTGTAACTAGTTTATATTCAAATTGCTTACTTTTTGCCATTTTAAAAACAAAATTCCACAGGAGAAACGCAATATCAATAAATCTCAAACTAACCCTTTTCGAGTAGATCACAGCTAGACTAAGTGAAAATGTAAGTCCGAGCATGCTCTTTTATGGATATCTGCTTCTACAATACAGAAGGCTCAACTACCAACGGACGGCGATTCGTTTATCCATCAGACCGGAAAATACAAACACAGTAATTGTAACAAGAATATTTATTCAAAACAAAAGATGTTTAATGTCGACTGCGATATTAAGAAAGTATAAAACGTGCATTACTACGAATATACCAACATACAAAGCCTGTTCATCAGTCATACTCCTATCACGCCTGTTTTGGCCGCCATGTCTATTTTTATTTGTCATTTTTCCAGCGCGCGCGCGGGACTTAAAAGGGACGGGTCTAAACTTCCTTTTAAAGCTCGTCTTTGTGTTTAAGGGAGAACAATACTTTTGGTGTAATGCAGGATCAATTACGTTATAATCATCCGTAACTGACCACCCCCCACCCCCGAGCGCAGCGAAGAGTGAAGAAAAAAAGGGGCCAGAACTGGACTAAAATGATAGTGGCACACTACCCTAGTTCATAAAGATTCACAAATATTTTGAGAATTTATGGAGATAATTTGGTTCGAAAAGAAACATTGGGGAAAATTTGTAAATTTTGAAGGAATTTTAGTTTTTATGAATTTTAGGTAAGTTTAAAATAAATTTTTTGAGTTAATATTTAATGGACGAACGCCGGCTCGTATGCTATCCGAGGAGTGGCATTTGCTCGCTTAGGGGAACTTATTTTTCCACTTAAATATCCTCTCCAAATCCCTTAGTCACCCTCAAAATTAACCTTGTTGCTCCCTCTTAATACTCATGCACTGTCTGGACTCCATAGATTGAATACGACTAAGCAAACACGAAATTTCCTATACTCATTTCAACATCGAACCAGATGTGGGCGGACAAAGGCACCGACCGTTATCACATCATTAAAGGTGAATTTTCATGCCATATTTTTGGATATCTACACAAGGGGTAAGTTGTAGCTGAAGGTCAAAACAAACCAAAACAGAAAGGTATACTGTAGTTATAGACAAAGAGGTTAATTGCAAAGAATTTTCTAGTGTCTCTCAAATCAAACCAGTTACAATAAAATATTTGAATGTTTTTCATAAACTCGAACTGGTTTCCATCTACTAGTTTTATCTTCGATACCATTTTGAATTGCGAATACAATCATATTTTTGGCTGAATATAAAACGTTTGTAAATCAACTGAGTGGCAGTAAATTATAGCTTCGTCAAATGTAGCTGCAGCCGTCTTTTCGTGGTTTGCCACTTGACTGATACATTGATACTATGCAAATTATCCACAATTCTAATATTAAAGTACATGCAACTGCGAGACAACAGGCTGACTAGTGAACAGTTAATTTTGTGCCGTCTCATGGGTGAAATTGAATCAACCCAAGACCACAAAAACACTTTGAAAGAACAATTATCGCTACACCATAAATCGAATCATTCATTGATTCACCATTAGCTCATATGAGAAAAACTGTTACCGCAATTTTCTTTTTATTGAGATTCAGAAAAATTTGCCGAAAATTGAACATGGCTAATGTGCGATAATGCAGGAGTTTGAGGGAAACTGCCCACACACCACTGAGAAGACACCGCGTTTAATTTGTACCAATTAATGCCCAGATATCAATGAATTGGTTTTTGAGTAAGTCTGAATCAGATGTGAGATCCTTATTCATGAAAATTTATTTGTGTTTCGAACACAAAAAAGCCTGAACTTTGTTACAGTAGCATACGTATGTTAGAATGTACTGTATACCGTATTTATGGCTGGCACTGCCGGACTGACTACAGAAAAGTGATGACTCAATTGTATGTCAGAGTTTATATAACTGCGAATTCGAAGGAATCAACAAATGATTCGATAAAACATTTGTCTTTCGCTAAGTCTTTACAATGAAAGTATACTACAGCCAATCTATGCTGCTGTAATAGTGTTCAAGTTTTTGTGTTCGAGATGCATATTTTGCTGAAACATACTTTCTTCTAGAATATTTTGTAATCATATTTTGTTCATAGAATTGCTTTAAGACACGGCTATAAATTACAAATTTTCCTTACGATATAACTCCACTGTTGAAAAGCTTTTATTGAATTATTAAAGAACACTTCTTAATGTCTTGCAGCTATATTTAGCAAGTTACAGTGTGTTGTAGCTTAATTACCCTTAGTTTTACATTTGTCAACTAAGATGTCCGTTCATTTTTTCCCCCTTCTTCATTAGGGAGATTACTAACACCATATCTCTCTTTGAAGCATTACGTTCTTCTATCGAATATGCTGTGGCCATAATCTATCTCAACACTGTTCATAAGTACTTTTTAAGAGACACTCCTATGATTTTTTAATATAACACAGCAGAGAAACGTTCAGGATAGTCCTCTCCTTTGCAGGAAGTTCTATGCTTAAATTCTTCCCCATGTCTTGCAGCTATGTTTAGCAACTGAAAACGGCAACACTGTGTTGCAATTATACCTAGTTTTTTACATTTGTTAATAGTACTTCTCGATCTGTCGTTAACTCTGTTTTTACACATAACTGAACATTGAACATCTGCATAATACATTTACGACTTGCATTTTGGAATACAGTTGAAATAGCTCCTGGACATTTTATAGTTTACCAATTTCAAAGTCAAATCTTTAGATACAGTTTTGGCTCTGCTAGCATCTTGTTTCAAGTTCAATTGTGTTGGAGTTTGTAGACTTCGTACGATCACGCAAAGAGGACAGTCTTAATTGTCCAGCGCCTTGTCGGCACGTTTCATATGTCTTCCGAAATGCCTTTCGCATTTGCCTATTCCGATACGCATACACAAACGGGTTTACAGCGCTATTGCTGTAATGCATCCATTTCGCAAATGCAATAACTTTGGGAAACTCAGGGAATGTGGTTATGCAGTCACGGCAAAACATAGCTATAACATTAATAAGAAAAAATGGAAGCCATGCAATAAACACAAGAACAGTGATGACAAGAACTGTTTTTGCAGTGTTCTTCTGCCGTTCGTAACAAACTCGTAGTTCTAGTCGCTTTTTGGAAAGTCTCCTGTTTCTTGCGCGTACACTCATTAGGATTGAAGTATAGATGTAAGCAACGACACAGAAGGGCATGGTAAACCCAGTTATGAATACAAGAATCGTGTACGCCTGTTGCCAGTCATACCGTTTTTGGATAGGGAACAACGACGCTATAATAGCTGCATAAAGCCATGCACAGAGGATCGCCAAGCGATAGCGGGCGGTTGATGATGCTCTGTGAAGAAATGGCTTCACCAAAGCAACATATCGCTCACCAGCTATGACTGTGATGTGGAGTATTGAGGCAATCCCGCTGAAGATATCGAAACTAATGTAGAAATCATACCACCCCGGGCCGATGCTTGTAAACAATGTTGATACCCATAGCGGTATCGAGATCATTCCAACCAGGAGATCGCTGACTGCTAGACTCACAAGGACAGAATTTGTTCGTGTTCTTAATCTGGGGTAACATTTGAATGCCAACATTATTAGCATGTTCCCAACAATTATTAAAATTGTCAGGAAACTAAGGAATGCTACAAGAATTTGCGTTTCTTTATCCGTTGTATTTGCTGAAGTACTCGACAAAGAAGCATTATGTGACAAATTCTCTGAAAGATTTCGCCCAGTCGAAGTTATTTTGGTCTCTCCAGCAGACATAGCTCCTCGTTTAGGTTTTCCAATTGAAAAAATGACGAAACTTGAACAATCTTGGCTGCAGAAAGCTATAATGAAGATAACACCGAGTGTATATGGAACTACCTTGCTTTCACAGTCTTGGAAATGTAGTTGTTCCAAAACATGTCATCACAGCTGGTGGTAATTCCTTTTATGCTGATTTTTCTCAAACAACATCCAGTGCTTCGATCACGAACATGGAAATTCAATACAAAACGAATCTTAATTTGTCACTATGAAGAAATTTCTGATAAATAAAAAACTGCGAGATGAGGACAATAATGAAAATTTAACACAATTGTTTTTATTCATAGGATTACTTGGGGGAATTAAAACCACACGGAAATTGATTCTGGTGAAAGACAAGTAGTGAAAACGCTACAGACATAGAAGTTCTTAATTTGTATGAGCTATCTTACACTAAAAGGTTAAATAAGAGAAACTCAAAAACTAAGGATTGTGAATTAAAAGGAACCGTTCATTTTGAAGATACTAATGCAGGTGCATGACAATTAGTCCCACAATCTTTGTTAAATTAGTGTCCATTAAGAACATCAGTATCCGACCTTAGAAAAATATCTAGAATACAAATAATAGTTCTTCTAAATTGTGGTAGTAATTCAAAATATTTTTGTTTGTAAAACTGATCTAGAAAGCAAAAATCTGTTTATTTCTTATGTGGAAAAGCATAAACTGACCATCATATTTGTAAACACACTCAGAATGTTGCGTGCTCATTCTCGATGCAAATATTTACTACAATCATTATTTGTACAAATAAATATATTTATTATCGTTTTCTTGAACTAGCACATAAAATGTGACAGGTGATTGTTTTTGCTACGATATTCACATAATATTTTGAGTGGATTGATTTGTATTATATCAGTTCTTGTTGATTTGAAATACCGTCAAGCCATGAAATGGAGTCCAATGCGCTTGATCTTGAGAATAAGAATAATGGTATAGGATTTCTAAAGCGCAAATTACATAGAAATGTTCAGCTGCGCCTTTTATAGTATTATGGTCTTCATCCACACGAAATGTTTAATTTTTGCCAAAAAATCCATAGTTTTGAAAAAATCTTAATTTGTATTTTTCATTTATCATTATTTAATGCTGCAACATTATTTTTTTTAAAAAACGTCTTACAAGTCGTAAAAAGGGAATAATTTGTAAGAACGGTTCCATTAACCATTTTCTGCCCCTGCCAGAGTGATCTAATGACGGTTCAAACTCTCAAACTTATGTCCAAAAATGCATGCAATTCCAAATTCTACAAAATTGCAGATACTTACAATTTCTGTAACATGATTTTAAAACTATTTCAATATTTGTAAAGTTTGTGATTTCCGTTAGATCTGCAATTCTCGTTGCCGCGCTATGAAGCTCAGAAGATTTAATTTGCATAATCTCCGTTAGATGTACTTCTGCGAAAACATTGCGAAAAATCGCAATATTTGTAATTTCCGCTTTTAGTACATCTACAGTTTTCGTTACCACCGCCAGGAAGCTCAGGAGATTTAATTTGCATAATCTCTGTTATTTCTGCAAAAGCATTGCGAAAAATATTGCAGATCTAACGGAAATTACGAAAACTACAAATATTAGCGATTTTTCGCACTGTCGAACATGCGATCAAGTTTATATTTTTGGGGAGCGTGTGCATTGTTACTTAATTTGAGAAGATGCAAGAAATGTGCATTTAAAAAATGAGCATTTGATCCAAACACTTCGAGATTACCAAAACTTGTGCGCCAGCATTCAAGCAAGGGTTAAATTTGAGTGCTCTTGAAGAACTCGGGTGACCATTTGCTACCACTTCTGTTGTGTTGTAGTCCACTTTATGCTAGTTCATTTCACATAAATCGAACATAAATAAACAAAATTTATAATTACGTTTTCAGTGTTAAACGCTGATATGTAAGACTCAAAACCAGTCTCATTTTCTTCGTCAAAATTCAGAAACTAGAGTTTACAAAGCGAGCTTTGAGTTGTTGCTAGCGAGATTAAAAGTAACCTTTCCTAAAAATATTCCCTTTTTACCACTTTTAAGAGGCTGTTTTTATAAAAAATAAAAAAAAAGTAGAAGCTTTAAAGAATGACAAACGAAGAGTGCAAAACAAGTTCTTTTTTCTTAAGATGGATATTATGGCAAAAATTAAACATTTTGTGTGGATGAAGATCATAATACTATAGATAACGCAGCTGCACATTTCTATGCAATTTGAGCTTCAAAACGTTATCCCAAAAATGCTGTTGCAGAAACAAAATGCTCACACAATGGCCTGTCGTTGTCAATTAATCCCTTTCGTCGATCAAACTTGTTCTTCAGTGGCCTTTCAAAAAGAAAACCAAAGAAAGCCAAAGTGGCTTGTAAACGGTGAATTCCTAAGTCTTTTAGTCCCCATCTCTGCTCGTTGGGTGAGACGCGCGCGTGCTCACATGATCTTGCAAAGCGCGTGCGCTTAACATCGCAATACGAAAAATAAAAATAGAAAACAACAACAAAAAGAACGGAGCCCAAACCTCAACTCAGCACCTTCCAGCCTGAGCAAAAATCGCAATATTTGTATTTTTTGTATTTTCCGTTAGATCTAACAAAAATTGCAGATGTAACGGAAACTACAAAAATTATGTGCTATTTGAATACCTGAAAGAGTTTGAATATTTGTAAAGCCTTAAAAAGAGACAGAATTTTCTAACTTTCAGGAATTCACCGTTTTAAAACAACGCTTAAAAGTGGAACTAGGATGGATGGTCGATCGGCCACTTTGACTGCGTGTCGAGAGTTTGAAAACTTGGATTTATGTGCATTCATAACAAGGAAGGATTTTACATAAAAATGGTCAAAATTTTAAATCATTTTAAAAAACTCAAAAGTTTTCAATCTCTTGGGTCATCTTCAGGTATGGAAATTACAAGCTGTAGAGAACTCAGTTATATGTGACTGAATTAGATAATTCCCATGGGGAAGAGGGATAGTGTGACGGCCTGGACTTGTTTATTAAGGCCTCGTCCACACATAGCCGGGTATTTTCGAAAACGGAGATTTTTTTCCGTATTTAAAATGAATCTGCGTCCGCACGTAGCGTTTTTAAATCATATTTGACCATCCACACGTATCCGGGTATTTTCGAAAACGAAATTTTTTTCTCCGTGTTTATAAAAATCTGCATCCACACGTAGTGTTTTCGAATCGTATGTGCGGAAGAACGAGCCTTGAACATAGGCATGACTTCATCGTATTTGAAAACCTCCGTTTTCACCCGTCCACACGAATACGATGAATCTCCGTTTTCAAAACTCTCCACCCCGGAAAGCGTATTTGAAAACCTCCGTTTTCGGTGCTCGAAAACGCCGGTTTCTTGTGGACGGTAACCGTATTCGGAGAAAAAAGTCTCTGTGTGGACGAGGTCAAAGTGCAGGGCGGTGCTCAGCGATGAGAAGAGCTTCAGTTATGCTGCGCCGTTTCCAGGGATGGACAGAAAGAATTGGTTTCCAGGAAAAAATGTGGTATGGGTGTGCTGCTAGGTGGCGTGCTGGTTCGGATTGCTTGGACGTGTCTTCATGTTCATCGGTGCGTGCTTTCAGGTTTCTGCTTGTTTCGCCAATAAGCCAGTTTCACAATCATGTACAGTACATACAACCGGTTTGTTTGGCGGGCCATACGTCTTGTAAACATGGCGGATTGTATGAATGAGTGGACATATTGTTTAAAATGTATTATAATTGATATACTTCTATCATATTTTAAAAATATCTCCACTTTACATGACGTGTTGCCCGCCAAACAAACCGCTTGTACGTAGTGCGCATGATTGTGAAACTGGTTTATATATTCAATAAGGCATGAGCACGTGCCTTTGTAAACAGAGTGTGACGGGTGTTGATTTCTATCTTTGAGCCTGAACAACGAGTTAACTTTATTTGTTTGCCAGTGAATGGAGAGTTTGCATTGGTATTGTGTGAATGAATTAAATGTTTTGATGAATTTGTGGCTTTGTTTCTCGTTGTTCAGGCAGAAAGGAAGTTGAATGTTTACTTTCCGGCGATCGTCAAACCAGTGAGTTGGCCGTCAGGGTCTACTGGGTTTCATCTGTATTTGGGTGGTGTTCATAACAAATTGTAAGGGTAGCCGGTGTTCAGGAAAGTGTTCTTGATAGACAGGACTTCACGAGGGTAGTTGCAGGAGATACGTTTCGCACGGTGAAGAGTGCTCAAAAGAGAATTTCTTTTCCAGTTCTTAGGGGTTTAGGATTTCCAGTGTACAGGGTGTTTTCCGGGTTTCTTATAGATGGACTTGGTGAATGAGTTGGATGTCTGTTTGAAGGCGGTGTCAAGGAAGTGATCGGGATTCTCTTGAACACCGAAGGTGATGTTTGGGTGATTAAAGCGTTCAGAGAGTTTAATAGCTTGTCGGTTGAGTTGGTTTTTCGTTTTGACAAGCAATCATCCACGTAACGGTCAAAGAAAGGTGGATTAATTAATTGCTTGGGGTGACTACATCAAGCTCAAGCTTACACATATTAAAATATGTTGGATTCCCCATCCCACATCCGTCGACTTGTTTGAACAGGTTTCCATTGAATGCGAACACAGAACCTTTGATGACTCTATAATTTTAAGTCGGCGAAGTATGTCAAAAGAAAAGACTTACCGACAAGGTTTGGCAAGTCGTTGACATAAATTAAATAACAGGGACCGAATTTTTGTATGCCAATGGACTCGACAGACATTTGTGATTGTGGTTTCTGAGCAATTTGTTAGCTGCCAAGCTTACACACTGATTTTTTTCTCGGACGTTCTACGTACCATTTTCTCCAGTTTTATCGCACTCTAAATCGCGCTTCGGAAGAGTGACGCCAAGCACCCTGTGCAGATTTGGTGCCCGTTCTTTCAAATCATACACGTTCGAAAGCACCTTACAGTTGCACTCTTTCTTAATGTTTTTACAAATAATGTCCAACGCTTCATGCATGTTTCATATCTTCGCATTTAAGCATCGCATTGACAGCATATTTATGTTTGACTAACCTTCTGTGCACGCTACCGCATGAACTCCAGCATCCGTACCCTCGATAATTTTATTACATATAATTGTTTTAGAACGAGTGCTTTACGGATACCTAGAATTCAAGGAAATAAATAAATTTTTGCAGCAAATCAGGATGTATGCTTGTGAGCCAAGGTGGCTCGTTTCAGTTTGTATGTATGACATCACTACCATGAATACAATATATTTTATTCGCACTTCCTGTTTATCTTTTTACAGGAACAGAAAAAAAGAAAAAAAAGAAACTATATTTCATTGCTGGTTGGTATGTTTAAATTGTGAAAGTAATATGAAAAGAAATATAAAGGTATATATGTACGGAAATGCCTAGGGCCTAAATGAACCTAAACTAGTTTTCTAGTTAGGTCACTAGCCAGAACATGTGTCTGATTGTAATTATGTAGCTTTAATCGAACAAACGGGCAAAATACACGCATAACACATAACATATAAGCAAAGCACACGCATGGAGGAAAGTTAGTAGTTCGTATCAAGAGTTCTATTTTGTTTTAGTGGTAGATAACGTTTGGCCCTTTTGTTAAACATGTTTCTTTTTTCTTGTTTTAGTTCGGTGGGGGGAGGGAGGGCAGTTTTTCCCAGCTGTTAGTCGCCATCACATAAAGTGTTTGTTTGCCAGTGTTTGTCTTAAAGCGAGCTTTGTATAGGTTGTCACTAGCCGCATAAGGGGTATTGTATGAGTGAACATCCCTAGCATATTTGAAACAGTTGTCAAAAATTGGTGGAAGGCGTTGATTGTGCCAGTCGTGTAAAAAATTTATTGTCTGGAGTTCGTAAACATTGTTTACAGTTAATATATCTAATAGGTTTAAAAGTGATAAAGCACTTTCAGTATTTTCTCCATATAAGGTAGAGAAGAAAATTACCCTGGCAATATGGTTTTGTTTAGTTTGGA
>JAOBRH010494919.1:0-10010 GCA_027575125.1 Umimayanthus parasiticus | reverse complement strand
TAGCACTATTGGGGGGCACAAGACACTTCTTAACTTCTCACTTCTAGCTCTTTAAAATTTTAAAAATATTGGGGGGCACGTTCTCCCCCCTCCCTGCTCCACGGTCCCTAGATCAAAGGGATCTAAGATCGATTCTATTCCACATGTTCCTACTCGGAATATGGTGAATATAGCCAATCGAACGTATCCATAATTCTGTTCAAACACAGTAACACTACGTCTGAAGACACTAAATATAACAAATATTAAGTTTGACAACCTCGGCCGACTTTATGTCGTATTTTAATGTTACTTAAGGTCATTCCCCTGAAAAAAATCCGCTCGATAGATTTTTTCAAACTTTGTCAATGCATTGCCTATCATGAGGGAATCCAAAAGACGTAATAAAAAAGGGAGGTGCTCGACCTCGTTTGAGAACCCTTAATGCCACATAGCGGGTGTTTGGTCTTTGTTTCGAAATATTTGATATATCTGCTTATGTCAAACAAATAAGCCGTGTTTTTCTTTGAGTTTATCCCAAGTTTTCATAGCAATTTTACGTTCAATATTGGAATTTCGAGCAGGAAAAGGCACAGAAACGTTATCATGGTTACGTACATAAAAGGCGATGTTTTTTGTGTTAATAAAAATGTTTTCAATTATATTTCAAGTTTCGGTCGATAGATTTTCTTGGTTTTTTCAAGTATCTGAGATCATGAAACTGTCAATGAAATGAGCGAAGAAAATGACGGGGCCACTGTACTTGTTTAGGAGATATCATATTGTGCAAAATATCGCTAAAATGAACACGTTTTTTGCTCATTCTCCGAGGGGAGCCTGGGGCGAGTTTTGCAAAAGTTGGCTTGAATCGAACAAATTTCAATCTTTCCAATTAATTTTATCAATTCTCAATTTAACTGTATAATTTTTATTAAGGAGCAATGAAATCTGCCAAAAATTATAATTTTACCTTCATGCGCAGAACAGCTGCGCGCTACAAAACCGGGGACAACATTGAGGGGAATGACCTGCTACAGGGACAAACTTCAAGAGGAGTATACAAAGCTGCTTTGTTTCACGTTGCATGAAGGAACAGTGACCCTGCACACCGTTTTGTTCCATGTGTTAGCCGATGTGCAAGGGTCAAGGCGAACAAAAGAGATAGAGAACAAAACCTATAACAAACAAACTGGCCGAGTTTCATAACCAGTTCGTTCTATTAACTGTGGATAGATGTTGACAGGACTGGGAGAAAATTGCACAAGCTAACTTTGCTGCTTAGTACTGCTAGATTCATGCAGTACAACAGACGAATGCAACCGGCTTTTTGTGAGCTCCGTCTCCCGTCGAGGTTCAAGAACATAATTTTTCTGTGGTCTGAAGAAGATTATATACAGCTTAGGACCAAAAATACAAGCAAGGACAGCTGTGCTACAGAATATGAGAATAAAACAAGAAAGTACTGCTCTGTACATCCCCCGAGTACCCAAGCATGTAGGAATGTACACACCGCCCCCGAGACATAGAGTTAGCATAGTAAACGCGATGAACTTTGCTTCGTTATAGTTTTCTGGCACTTTTCTAATCAAGAACGCCTGATATGTGGTAATTAGTACAAGGCCAACATTGTATGTAATCCAAACGGCAAACCCAGTCATAGATTTGGCCAGACATTCGAGCGCCACTTGGCCGTTCTTGTACACCACAGTTGCGAGTTGTGGTGGCTCCAACACAACCCAGGCAGCCACCACCATGTTCCCAGCTAAGACACACACCCACACGAACCCAATCTGCCACCCAGTGCCGAGGAAGTAGGCTTTGCCAGTACGCATAAATTTCAGGCTGAAGATTCTAGCGATACGGTTAGTTTTGGTGAGAATTGAACCAATGACTAAGCAAATCCCGGTGTTGGAGATAAAAGGACCGACTTTGCACGACGTTGCATCAGACTGAACCATGATCAATATTGGTGCGACATAGGAACAAGCCAGGCCCAACAGTAGCAGGTAGCAGATCTCGCAACTGGAGGCTTTCACCACCGGGGTATCCCTGTGTATCACAAACACCACAAAAGTTCCAAGAACAGCCAACACTCCTAATGCGCATGTGCAGACAATCACAATGCCAGTTGCGCTTGACCATTTTAGAACGGTGGGTGGAATAATGTCGCATGTTGATTTACGAGGGTTTGCTTTGTAGCCCAAAGGACATGTGATGCAAATTGTTGCTCCTGATTGGTTGGTAACTGTGTTGCCCTGGCAACGCAGACAATCCCAGCAACACTCGGGAAAACGCACGCGTGGCTCCTTGCGAAAACCAGGAGTACACTCTTTGCTGCAGCTGGCAATCCGGCTTAGATTTTCCAGTCTGTCTTTCACGTGGGCGTGGCCCTCATAGGTTTTCACCCCGTTTTTGGGATGCCAAGATCCGAATGAGACAAATTTCAACCTCCCCTTGTTTTCTTCAGTTATGGTCAAGTTGTAAAAGTTCATGGCACTTCCATTTGCGTTAAAGGCGACACGGTTTTGAGTTGGAGAAAGAAACGAGACGTTTCGGATATGTTCATAGACTTTTGTTTGATTTGTATGCGAAACATTCACGATACACTTCGAGTCTGTGCACCTGTACATGTTGCGAAGGCCGTGTGCTACAGCATAAACTGCGTCAATAGCTGTACTGGAGTAAATAGTGAACTCCAAATCAGAATTCAACATTTCTTTCTCAACTTCCCTTAAATGGTGCCGCAACCAAAAGTTTCGCGATTTCCTTTCTGTTGTTATGTTCTTGAAGTACTCTTTGAATGGTTTATAGTTTTGAATCCCCGGCTTAAACCCCACGAAGTCTTTTAGGATTCTACTGTTTTTTCGAAGAATTTGGTAAGACTCACTCCACGCATCAGATCCAAGCCAAATATAACCAGTTAGATTCTCTGCTTGTGCTGATTCGATGAAGTATTCCGCATCATTGAGTTCTGCGAATAATACTATCACTCTTACTTTATGGAAAGATTTTACTTTTTGGACAATGTCAGTCACTTGTTCCTTTGGAGTTCGCACAGTAAACAGTTCATCTACTGAAACACAGATGTGGGTTTTGTCCAGCCTTGTTGCAGCATCTTTAAAAGCTTGAATTCCTGATCTACCATACTCTGTATCAGAAGCAATAGCTGCCACAAAATTCCACCCATACTCTCTGATCACCTCGGCCAAGGCTTCCGCTTGAAGAGTATCCGAAGGAACCGTTCTTAGAAAGTTTTGAAAGCGACTCTGATCGCTCAAGAGTCGGCTAGTAGAAGCGTAGCTAAGTACGGGAACGTGGAATAATCCCGCAAGATTAGCAATAGCTATGGAAATGCCACTGTAAGCAGCACCAACGATTGCTACTGTTTTTAGTCTTGGCTTTTCGAGTGTCATGTTTGCACAACCTCTTGCCTCGCCAATGCGAGTGTACGCTTCTTTGACGAAACTAAAATGTAGAGCCTCGCGAATGGCGAAATCTACGCTGTTACATGTATCTCGAACATCAACGCCAAGTTTAATACCTGGTAGGAGAGAGCTGTCCTTGTTAATCTTATCGACTGCGTACACGATGGCTTCGGCCATCTGTAAACCCCGGACGTTGAATTTCCCCCCACAGTTTGCCCTCCCAGCTGAACCGGCCGCCGTAAAAGAAGTCGACGATGTGCTTGGCGGGTAATGAATTGGGGCTAATCCTCCGATTAAAACATCTCCAGGGATATAAATTCGTGGCACTTCTGTGTTGCTAGTTGTCAGTGATGCCACAGCGAGAAGGCTTTGGCGGCTCAAACACAACACAAATACAAAGCATAAAGCTGGTAGCCCTGCCATATTACTCAACAGGCAACAAGCAAGTGAATAGTATCTAACAATGGCGTTGGACTTCAGTTCAGTTCCTTGTGTTTAGAAACTAAAAGGCTTAACGCACTTGTGACTTGTATTTGTAACTATAAAAGCGGTTCGACGTTGCAGTTTCGAAACCAACTGAAATATTAATAGATTTGTTTCGAAATACCGAGTGAAGGGACTATTTTTTCCTTTTTCCTATTATCCCTTCATCATGCAAAAATATTGATCCAAGCTGAATCCATCTGCGGTGTAGTTTCACCACTTTCTGGAGTTCCACTGCCGGAAAAAACAACACAACTGATGACAACAAAACACTTAATGATTGCCCCGAAAGTAAGCTGCTATCTCGCTAAGCACTCATCAGGTAAACGGAAACGGACACACGAAAATTAATTAAAAGAAATCGAAACGATAAGAGCCAAGTTCGCACCAGTTCTTATCTCTTTTATACAATTAACACCATATAATAAAGTTTCCCATAACACTCATACAGAAGTTTTTCAAAACTATGCTGATCTTTTGAAACGAATGCTAGCAGTAGCTAGCAGTATGTTGCTGCGAAATTTAGAGACCACGCCAACGGAATCCGCTTTTCACTTTTTGAGTAGCAATGACTTTTTCAGAAATGAAATATACCTTACTAATCCGTAGAACTCATGGCAGTCATAGCAAACCAATCCAGTTTCTCGATTTTCACTTACTTAAAATTAATCCAGCTGCTCCTAATTTAAATAGATCCTCTCAATAATTCCAATATCTGTCCGAATCTAAGTAATGCCATCTTAATAAAGAAACTGCTTGCGTCACGTGAGCTAGTTTTTCTGTTGTGCTACTATTGCAAATAAACTTTGAAAACGAAATTATTGATTTTATTATCTGCAGCAAAACTGTTATATCTATTTTGGTCTTTTTCTTAAAAAAAATTACTTTCATCTGTTTGAAATGAAAGATGTATTGATAACAATATGCTAATTGATAATATTGAAAAGAAAAGGGATGTTCAGGTGAAGTTAATTTCATTCGTTGATCCATTTTATAAGTATAACCAGATCAACTTTCCGGCGTGATCTAAAATTACATTGTGAAAGTATAAAATAAATCACGAATCAAGTGTATTGGACAGTCAACGTCAACACGCAGCTATGGCCGACTGTCTGAGATGACAAAAACAGAGAAAAATATAACAACAATGAACTTAAGAGTTTGTCTAGCGTCAATTAATTTTTGACATTTCAAGTTCTTCGAGGGATAACTAAGGACTACCAATCGGGATGTATCAGGATGTTTTTGGTTTGTTCACAAAACCTGAACACACTAGTTTAGAAAAACATACTTACTTTCACTGCTTATCGCGCATAATCACATGATTAAATCCGTTTTGGTTAATATAATAGAAAACAGTACGACTTTTTAAGTTGTATCAGGCAATATTTAATATATACATGTAAGCAAACAGACGGTATTCTTGCGAGTCCCAGAGTTTCATTTGTTACCGTAAGCGCGATGTTCTTCCCATCGTTTTGCCGTGGTTTACGGTATTTTTCAGAAACGCGTTTGCTAATATAAAGTGAGATTATTCATTTATTAAATTGAAAAAAAAAATCATGTTTATCATCGGTCCCAAGAACCGTGAACTGAACCTTGTCCTCGGTTTAACCTGGAAGTGGTGACTTAGGCCTCGTCCAAACGTAGCCGGGTATTTTCGAAAACGGAGATTTTTTCCTCCGTATTTAAAAATCAAACCTGCGTCCACACGTAGCGTTTTTGAATCGTATTTGACCGTCCACACGTAGCCGGGTATTTTCGAAAACGGAGGTTTTTTTCTCCGTATTTAAAAAAATCTGCGTCCACACGTACCGTTTTCGAATCGTATGTGCGGAAGAGCGAGCCATGAACCTAGGCATCACGTCATCGTACTTGAAAGCCTCCGTTTTCGCCCCTCCACACGAATACGATGAATCTCCGTTTTCAAAACTCTCCACCCTGGAGAGCGTATTTGAAAACCTCCGTTTTCGGTGCCCGGAAACACCGGATACGTGTGGACGGTAGCCGTATTCGGAGAAAAAAGGTCTCCGTTTTCCAAAGTACCGCCAACTACGTGTGGACGGGGTCTTAGGCGGGCCGGCCGCCTCCATCAACGTCCGGCACAATACACTCGTTTTTATATTTTAAATCTTTTTTTCGAAGAACGCGAGGCTGAAAAATGGCCATGATACGAACTAACGAACATACGTGTACTCGGGACTGAGGATAGGTGAAAACTTTTATTTGGGATTCTGCACAAAATCACGGAAATACTTTGTTTCTTGGCAAATGTTCGCCAGTACAGTATTGGCCATAGTGTTGTGCACCCAATACTAACAATTATGTTTACGGAACGTTTTGAGAACATTTGAGGCTGAAATTCTCAAAATAATTCAAAACAATTGGCAAATACTTAAAGACAAATTTAAAAACAAAGCTGTACATGCACAGCACTAAATTAAGGCGATGTTGCGCTGGCGAACATTAGATAAGAAACAAAGTGTTTCCATAATTCTGTGCTGTACCCAAAGCACAAGTTCTTGGCCTTTCCTCAGCCTCGCATATGTTCTTAAATTTTGGGCGTTTTTCAGCCTCAAGTTATTGCAAAAAAGTTTTGTATAAAAAAAGAGCGTATTATCATCTTTTCCTCGTTTGACTATGCTCGTCTTTCAGCATTCATGCAGGCACAGCAACAGAAAGCTCGACGTACGGAGGGGGGGGGGGTTGAAACGCCTCCGCAGATTTGAATCAGGTCGGAAAACCATATCCGCAAAACTCCAATATAAACACTAGAATACTAAATACATGTACCTTGGGCTGGAAGTTACGAGAAAACGACCGTGGATTTGGAACCCCCACCTTCCGCCGGTTTAGTCGACCAATCGCAGTCATTAGCTTACAGGTATTGATAAATTCATGGACTAATTAAAAAAGGCATAGATATCTTATCTTAACTCTTTGGAGTTCTCGTGTAGCCGCTCAACTGCCACTGTATAACATGCGATTGGGAATACAGGATATAATCCATAAATTGGAAGACGTAAAAATTTGAGGTTTTTAATTATAGACCAACTTTTTACACGCATCACTGGTCAATTATAAATACAACTTCAACTATATACAAAACGATATTTTACAGCATACTCGCTACGCATTTTTCCTTAAGTACTCAGTTGCGAAAAAAGGAATAGTGTAGTAATTATTGTTAAAAACCAAAAAGCGAGAGGCTAAGAGATTTCTTACTACAGGGCGACGTGCATTCAGACAGTAGGAGTAAGAAATTAGGCTGGAAGGCAAGACAGACACACAAACTGGCTGCCCGCCAGCCAGACACTCAGACGTGACAGTATCGCATCAATGGTTTGCGATTCTCTGCTCTCACTAATCCAATTCTGACGGGTACACAGGCAGACAGACAAACAGATAGGCAAGAAAAAAGGACAGATGCAGACACTTGGGAGTGACAATATCGCATCAGTTGGTTGGAGATGCTCTGCTCTCACTAGTCTCACTTCATTCTGATAGTTAGACAGACAGAAAGACAGACAGACAGACAGGCTGGAAGGCAGGGCAGACACACAAACAAGCTACCACAGTCATTGAGACATGACAGTATCGCACCAATGGTTCGAAATGCTCTGCTCTCACTACTCTTACTTCATTCTGACGGGTAGACCTGCAATCCGATAGGCAGACAGACAGGCTGGAAGGGAGGACAGACACACAGACACTGGGGAGCAACAGTATCAGCAAGGTCAGTGGTTCATGATGCTAAGTTCTTCCTGGTCCCTTTTGTCTGTCCAGTTACTTATCACTTTGGCCAAAAAGTTACTAAAATCTTCTCGGAGGGATTCTGGTTCTTCATCTAAATTGGTCTGGTAGCTTGGAACTCTCGACAATGCTGCAGCTGGAGCAAACAAGATTCAGTGAGTACAACATGGCATGTACCAAGCTTTATATGTATGCACCAGTCAGGTATTATTGTGCTTTTATGTTGGTTGGCCAATCAGAGAGAAGCTTCCACAAGCTGCTGCACCCTACCTCATCACCTGCTGGCGGTTTAGCCCAGAGGAGGCAAGTAGAGGGAAGAGGAGGGAAGGGGGGAGGGGGAGGGAGGGGTCATTAGAGTAAGTTACATCAGACCTTTTTCAACAGAAAACAGCTTCATTGGTAATAAAATAGTGCACACTCCTCCAGAGATAACTGGCCTGTCCTGGAGAACATGGGTCTGCCGAAGCCTACATGTACCTTTCCCCTTCCCCTGCCCCAGAGTCAAACCACTGATGACTGAGGAATCAAGTTTTTTGCATGTTAAAAATAGGTATAACATGTGAAAAACTTGAGCTACAATTTTGTATTGAAATATGTCTTAGCTAAGTTGGACAGCTTTCTTATTCTTAGGAAATATAAAAAAGTGTCTCCATGACTCAAATGTAGATGCCCAGGTACACATACCATATTTCATGGGAAAACACTTAATGGGAAAGTTCTCTATGCCGCAAAATCATTGTAGTTTCACAACACTTCATATTTCATATATTTTATTTTATATAATACAGCTTTAGTTTACTTTCTCAAGACTCTCCTTGTAGTGCAAGTTACATATGTGTCTTTAACTTGGTAAATCTCAAGATGGCAGAACTTCTACTCCAAATCTGCTTTAAGTTGTCTTATTTGACCGATCAATGCCTTTTGTAGTTGAGAATGAAATCACTAAGTGACTTCAGCATTAAACTTACAAATAAGTATACATTTGAACTTATTAAGGCAAATGTTTGTACATAATAAGAAGAGAAAGCATTAGCACAGAATACTTACAAGGCTGTGATTTCATTCGATCTGATGTGTCCGGCTTATGATGGCTAAAAATCACGCACTGTGAATCCTTTAGGCCTTGCATCTGTACAAACTGGGTGTACCTAGAGTAACAATATGCATAGCAGTCAGGGGGTTGGTTCACATGATGGGCAGGGACTTAAAAAAATCTTCCTAATGATCCTTGTAAGGGGTTTTATAGTGCCATGTTTTACATGAGAAACAACAGGGGTTAAAAACCTAACTGGCAAGAAGGTCTGCCTGGGGGGGTACTCCTGTATATTGACTATACGGGTATGTGCCGCTGTACAGGGTATGGTGTATCTCGCCCAAGGAAGGCCTGCCACAAAGATCTTCCTACTGACCTGGATGGCGAGCAGAGGAATCAACCTAGGGACCACTGGCTTATGAGTCAGTACTTTAAAACACTCAACCACACTGCATGTACCCTCCATTGCTTTGCTAATAATTTTAAATTTACAAAGATTTATAGACATTCCATCTGCAAATAGCATGAATGCTAGTCTAGACAGGAGGAATGTCTGTGCTTAGACTTTGCTTAGAAGTCAAACTACCTGACCCTCAGGCTCAACATTGATCTGGCTGCCAAGGCTAGTTTAGCCTCAATGGTGGTTATTCTAGGTAGACAGCATCTGCCTCTTTCAAATTATAATCACTATTTTTAAATTTGTTGAGTGCTACTAACACAAAAAAGGTGAATATGAAGTACTTGTTCTGACAGGCCAGTGGCATACATGATTGTATGGTTTTTAAAGTGCCTTTTCTACTGTAACAGGATTCAAAGACATTACTTAATAAGTCCTTAATTTACATATTAATATATTTATTAGTTAGGAGTAAACTTTAAGGCAATTTAGAAAGAAAGATACAAAGAAATTATAATAAATTTGATATTTTCTAAAAAAATAAGTATTAAGTGACTATTGACTAAAACAGTGTTTTGTGCAGGAGATCATTTCACAGTTTGACAGAATAAAGCAACAGCTTAATGGTCCCAAAGTAATTCAATTCTTGGCAAAGGAAAGCAACTCTCTGTCTGTTGTTAGTACCTTACTTACCATGTTTCCAGCTCTTTGTCGTGGTTTAACTGATCAGGATTGTACACCAACACCACACCATTGGTGTCCTTCTGAAACGCAGGCCAGCAAGTGGAGAACCTAGGATTTAGAATTGAATTGTGGGATGAATACATATACACAGTTCAGGGGAAGGGCTTGCAAAAGAACCCAACTGATATTGGGTAGTTCCAGAAAATATCCATACCCCTACCAAGGGTGGCATTTTGGAATTCCGAATGGGGGGGGG
>JAOBRH010494808.1:0-10012 GCA_027575125.1 Umimayanthus parasiticus | reverse complement strand
TTTGACAGCAAACTCCATTTTCCATCAATTAGTATGATGACGTCACTCAATTAGTGTCAAAAGATGTCTTCATTATCAAGGAACAGTTGTGCAAAAGCATTTGGCAATTGGTCGAGGGGTAAAAATTTTAGACTAAAAAAACCGAGAGGGGAAGGTTCAAGGAACCCCCCACGCTGCCAGTTTAAGGGTTACTGAAATGATTGAAAAACTTCAGCGAATACTCTCGAAACCAGAAGAAAGTGGAGTAGAAATCCATAATTGTCAAACTGCAATTAACACGAAAAAGTACCCCAGGTTAAATGTATAAGTCGCCAAGTAAACAGAGAGCTAATGAAGTCCCATATGCACATACTGATTACTAATGTAAAATTTATGTCGCATGGGCACGAAAGGGCTCAATGTACGTTGTACAGATCGGTGAATATTGTACGATAAAATGGTTAAAAAAGCTAAAATATGGTAAAATGCGTTGAAATCGGTGACTCGAGTCTCACGCTATAAAAGCGATCTTCAGACAAATGAGTATACTGTTCTATGGTCGTTTTTAGTTGGCGGCATAAAATTTATTCCGGTGCCTGCACTTTGTCAATAGCTCCGATCTTCTGTTTAAAATATTTTGTCTGTCCGCTTTCAAAATGCACAGATTTTCGGCCAAACACAGATTGCATTTTTTAGATCCTTTGCGGTATGCATTAGTGCGTTTAATGATAGATCATTTGATTTCATAATTGGTTTTGGCGCTCTTTAATTCCCAGATGTGGTGTGAAAGCGTTGTGCTGTTCGAGTACTTTATGTTGTTACTCGGGCCGAAGGCGCCGACTTTAGGTTTCGGCTCTGTTCTTATTTTTACTTTTTGAGTGGCATTTATAGCGCCGGCTCAAATTGATTTCGCAAAACGCATGCACGTTTTATAAACAAAATGGCGGATACAATATTGAATGAAATTCTTGTCGAAGGTTGGTTTGAAAACGAAAAAAGTTCCAATACTAGCGAAGAAGAGTAATTCGAAAATTATTATTAAAGATCCATTCCGGGATCCATTCAGCGTTGCTTACTGGAGTTCGCTGTTAACAAGACACGCACCAAATGTTGTTGTTCGTTTATCAGGCTGTGTTAGATCGATGAAAACGCTGCCTTGTCGAGTCGAAGAAAACATATACCGATCTTCTCAGGAACTCGTATGGTTTACAAAATATGAAATAATAAAATAAACTATTTTTTTAAAAAAATTTGTTTACTAGAGAATCCACGGTTAGATCGAGAGAGCTGACTTTGATTTTTGCTATATGTATAAGTTTTATATCTTAAAATTTAACATTCACAGTCATTGCGAAGTTTTGAGATGAGTAAATGATTTACTTTATGTTGTTTGGAGTAATTTTATCCCCAAGCCTTGAGCTGAATGTAAATATTCACGTATAACGCAGATGATACATTCGAATGCATACTTGACAGAAAAATTGTACTATAGAATAAGAATTCAATTTCATTCGTACATACTTATTGTAGTTTTATTGTGTTTTTAATAATTTTAACTTAATGTTAGATTCACCATTTAACTTGGATATTCTGGGTTGCGAAATAATTTTTTTTTAAAAATATATTTACTGTTTTGAATATTCCAGGTGATAAATCATTTTGTTCGTACAACGTCTCAAACTTTATGACAAAATAACTGTATATTTGTCATCTATATTTTCAATTTGATTGAAAGAGACAATTTCGGACGTTCTTAAAGTTACATGAATCTGCAAATAGGAACTGCATTTGTACACATACAATCTTGTCTAGTTTAATACCAGGCCTCTTTCTCTCTTCTGTGCGCGGTCATCAACTCGTAGATTGATCTCGCTGACGTCACAGGGATGAACTTCTACTCGGTGACGTCACGGAAATCAATCGTACCCAAGCTCCTAAGCAACAAACGCGGCCGGAAACAATAGAAGCCGTACAGGAGCTGAGCAACATACAATTGTCGTGTTGAGAACGGCAGTTTGTTATATATTGTAAAGATAGGATTTTGATTCGAGAATGCAATACATTAGTCGACTTAAAGTTTTACAGTATAACATGTGACCAAATCTACTTTATGTCTAAAGCATTTAAAGAACATGGCTGTTACTGTGACAAAAGCAGAAAATAAGAAAAAAAAGAAAAAGAAAATTTATTCATTTAGAAAACTCGAAATTTTGCTAAAAGTTTTGAAGATCTTATTGAAACACAATCATTACATAGAGCTTACGATGATATGCCACGTCACTTGATCACAGTGGGACGCATCTGACGTCACCGGCCGAGTTCGGTTCTAGTCCTTTCCAAGATGGCGGAAATCAAATTCGCTTTACTCAAACTCAGCGTCTCTTTTCAGACAAACAAAATCGATACAACTAAATAACGCATATTTTCTTGAACTACTACGGTAAAATTCTACAAAAAATATATTTTTTATATACTTCCCTTGCATCATTTTTTGGTTTGACGCACTAGTCCTATTGTGTTAGATAAGTTGCAGCCTTGATCTACACGACGCAGCTTGTGTCTCAGAGGTGGCGTAGGTGAGTTACACGCGACAGATGTAGTCAACCAAAAAAAAATTCTTTCCCTGCCGGTGTCAAAGAAAATCCCCTTTCTAAAAGAAGAAATCCTTACAAATACAGGCAATTACAGAGTAACGTGCTTAACTTCACCTACTCTCTCTTCCCTCGAACAGTAAGAACGTGGAACTTGCTTCACGTACCTGCTTCTGTTGCCTCTTCCACAAGCCTGGACCAATTCAAATCCGCCTCTAGCTCTTCGCTTTGCATTAATACCATCAGAGCGTCATATCATCTCAAGCGACTGCAACTTTTGATCGTACCCTAGACATTAGCTTTGCTAAATTGGGGGAACTTTATTTAATTATTTAGGTATAAACATTGTACCATATAATTAGGCCTGTATCATCATGGATTTAAAACTCTGTCTTACAAAACTGTTTTATCGGCAGATTACTTATTCCATCGAAAGCCACGAATCAAACAGCAGAAACATTTTCCATATTGCTCCCTCTGCCACACATGAAGCCAGAGCCTTGGCTGATGTTGTCTCCTCATTTAACTGGAAATTTGTCAATATTATCTCATCGGAGGACAGCTACTTTTCTTTAGAGCAAGCGTCGTTGGAAGAAGAATTCAGACAAAGAAATATCTGCGTATCTGCAAGCGTGCGATTGTTCAAGCCTCGTTTGGAAGCCGAAGTTCGCAAAGCTATCACCTTGTTGAAAACGAAACAGCATGGTAGAATAACAATTTTGCTCGGGGATACTGCGATCGCCAAAAAAGTGTTTGAGGAAGCTCGAAGGCAAAAGTTGAACTCTCATCTCTGGATTGGGGGACATGCGTGGGCAGGCAGCAAAGATTTAGCTAAAAACTATGCTGACGTTATCAATGGCATGCTGGGATTTTCTCTGTTTGAGAAGCACGTTGTAAAGTTAAGGGCCCATTTAGAAAAATTCTTGAGTGGTGAAACGATTTGCAATTGGTTTAATCGGGGTAACAGTTATCAAAAGAAATGCGTTAAAACTAGAGTTTTGGCTACTGTAAAAGGTCCAATGTCTGTGAGACAAGACGTGCAACCAACAGCTATCACAATCCAAGACACCGGGAAGTCTGTTAACTCTGAGAAGCTTTTGCTCGCAGAGAGTGCAAAAGTTGTTGATGCTGTTTATCTGGTAGCAGAAGCGTTACGTGAAGCTCAGATGAACAGTGAGCCAGGTTCTAACAAAAATGAGAACGTGACTAACGAAACGAGGTTGGTTAAAACATCCGGTAGCCTGCTGCCGTACTTGAAAAAAGCGTTTGCCAAGATGTTTTCAGTTGATGAGAACGGAGCGATTATCGGGAAGTTTAACATTAGAAACTTGAATAGGAATGGAAATTGCTGTCCAGATCTCAATTCAGTTGGAACTTGGAAGTATAGCAAATTGTTAAAGAGTAGGCTCAGCCTCGATCGCACGAAAATCTCGTGGCCTGGGGGAAGTCGTAAGGTGCCTATATCAAGGTACTCACGGCCTTGCCCTCCAGGGACCCTCACTAAAAAGGGCCCGCAGGTTTATTGCTGGGAATGCAAGAAATGTCCTTTGTGGGAGTATAGTGCAACTTATATGTCATCAACGTGTTCGAAATGTCCTGAGAAAGAGATGCCAAATGTGAATCAAACTGGCTGCGAAGCAAAGCCGGTGAGGTATCTCGGGCTGGGTGACCGGGCCGCACCAGTTCTGTTAGTCACGTGTGTAGTTGGAGAAGGTATGACACTATTTGTCGTCATTGTGTTCATAAAGTATTTCAACACGCCAGTTGTGAAAGCATCAAATGTAATATATAGCTTCTTCATTCTCTTTGTGTTGCTTGTGTGGTTCACAATCCCGGCTTTTTACGTCGGCAGACCAACCAAGTGCGCATGTGCGATAAGAGTATTATCTCCACCTGTTCTTTACACAGCCGTCAGTGCAGCACTGTTGACTAAAACAAAACGACTCATCCGCATCTTCTCAACCCTGAAGAAAAAACACCGGTTTCTTAGTAACGCGTGGTTCGCTTTTCTCACCTGCTCGCTGTTATCTGTGCACGTGTTACTGGGCATGGTCTACCTGCTGAAATTCCCGCCAAATCCAGTTACTGACAGTAGCCATGACGACATGATTACTGTGGAATGCAGCCAGAATCTTCCGCTGGACGCGACCTCGTCTGTGTACAACGCCATGCTGTGCATCACGTGTGCATACCTTGCCTTCAGTTCAAGAAACCTTCCTGAGCACTACAACGAGGCTAAGCACATTTGCTTCGTCATGTTTGTCTACTTAGTTTCGTGCGCTGCTTTGATATTTGTGCAATACAGACCGCTGACCGGAAAACCGAAAACCGCCTTTTCGTGCTTCGTATTGGTTGTGGGCGCATATGTTATTCTTTTCTTTATTTTCCTGCCAAAGTTGAGGGTTATTTTATTCAGGCCGGAGAAAAACACAAGGCAAGCCACTCTTGAGGGTACAAGGCGATACTCCGTGGATGTAGCTGCAAATATGGACATGCCCACGTTTGATCGTGGAAGGCGCCACACGTCTCCCGCGTGTCTTCCTGCAGACTCCGTGTTCAACGAGCTTGATGTGTGCAACCATGCCACGAGTCATGTCTCCTTGGGACCGAGGCTATCAGCTGATCTGCTGATGAGAACAATCGACGAAGTAGCTCAACTAGACATGAAAGAAATACCGATTGAAGAGTGAACTCGCAAGTGAAAGCAAATAATCGTGGAATTGAAAGCTAGCAACAAAACTCTAATAAATTGTTCACTCTAAGGTAGCTTTTCGTTTGTCTGGTCTTTTCGGTCCGACCAGTCAGTTCTTAAATAGAACGCACGAGTTCTAGAACTGATTCTGACCAGAATGGCCCCGCTCATGGATCAGAGCCGCTCAGTTCTAGTTCTCCCGCTCCGGTTGGCCAAAGCGCGGGAATTGGAAGAGTTGTGGCGGGGAAAAATGTACGCGCGCGCCTTAAATCTTTAAATTTAATTATAAACTGGCCAGAACCAGCAAATGAAAAGTGACCTAAGTGAAACTTAGTTGAAAATCTAGTCAGAAATATTTTAAATTTTTGTGTTATTGTTAACTTTATTTCTAACCAAGAGAATATGACGGGACAGAGAGGGACACTGAGGGCTTTGGCCAGGATATCTCGATGTCACTAAAGTTTTTTTATTTTCCGGAAGTCTGTTTCCGAGACGTCCGCACAGATTACAACCTCGATCTGAGGATTTTAGAGAAAAAGCAAATTTCAATGGCGGATTTGGCGTGAGGACACATAAACATTTTTCGTGGGGACACAAGAGGTCTCTGTTTTTCGTAGTATACAAGAGGTCTCTGCTCGCAGGGTACACAAAGAACTAATAAATCATAATTTCTAGTTTTTGCGTGACCACTCAGAGTTCAGATTGGCCGTTTGTAAATGATGTAAAATTCAAGAAATACATATATCCACATATTCACATTCAACAAAATATATTTCCACTAAAGGTATTATTTTACATCCAGCAACTGTATATATTTATGCAACTTCAAGGAATTGTATTTATTGAACTTCAAGGAAATTATATACTTGTTAACTGTCAAAGAAATAAATTCATGCAAAGAACATATATTTATTCACAAAAGCTATAATCATTCAAGGCAATTATATTCGTTTACGGAATTATATTCATTTCAAGGAACTCATCAGTTCATTCAATGAAATCTTATTCAAGGAAATATCTTCATTCAAGGAAAACATATTCATTTAGGGAAATTATATCTATTCAAGGAAATATACTTAATTTAAGGAACATATATTCGTTCAAGTTCAAGGTCATATGTTCATTCAAGGAAACTGTATTAATTCAACAACGTTGGGTTTGCGGACATAGCAGAAATATCTATTCAAAAATTGTCCCCAGCCACTTTATGATAATTATAAGCTTTACAATTACTATCTCTTGAATAAGTATTGCTACAACTCTTTTCGGTTGATGGATGAAGAAATTGCAAATATGATCGAGGGTTCCGTATTATAATCATTGTCCGTGTCGCTTTTGCTACCACTCGAATCGCTGCCCGCTTCCGACACTATATCTTCGCCATAATCTGATATGCCCGCCAGCGAGCCGTTTACATCTAAAGGAACTGCTAAGCATACTTCAAACTGTGAGTTCTTGCTCAAGATATACCACTTTCCTTCTTTTTGGAAGTCGCTTTCAACGACAAAACTTACCCCAACGCTCTCCGCTATTTACGCACTAACCACATCAGATCGAGGTTAGCCTTTATTCGGACGTCTGGGAAATATACTTCCGTTTGAGAGCCAATCTATAAATAACTTTAGTGGCTATGACATATCACAAAGCGTGGACTGGGAGTGTCACTCTCTGTTCCCCTTATGTTCTCTCGTTATAATACAATAAGAAAAAAATTACTTTATAAATTTTCGCCTTGATTTTTCTGAGAATGTGTAACTTCACACGTGATTCATGAAATTTTTGGTACATATAATAAGCTTCATTTGTACTTTCAATAAAGCGAAACCACGTGGTGCCTAATTAGTTTCCATGGCAGTAACAGCCAAATAAATGACGTCACAAGCGGCCACCATCTTGGATTTTTAAATTTTCAGATTTTCTTCAAATTTGAAGTTTTGTACTTCAAAATGATGAGAAAACAGTATTTAGCAATTGAAATCTACAAAAGAGTTAGAATCTGTCGTGAAGTTGTTAGTATTTATTTAGGAAATTTTTAGCGAAAAGTTGAGATTTCGCAGTCAACACACAAATTGCGTGGCTTTTTATGATGACGTCATCAGTTGTGTCGTCACTTCATTAACATCAAGAGGTGTATTAATGAACAAAGACCAGTTGCACCAAAGCTTTTGACAATCGGTCAAACAGCAAAAATTTAAAGCCAAAAAAATTGAGGGGAGGTCAATTTGATTCCGCCCCCATCATGGCTACTAGGGTTAAGCTGATAAACGCGTGTGTAGTTATGTCTGCTGATATTGATCGAAATTATAATAAAGTATCAAAAACTTTCGGGACATTGTCCTTGGAAAAATGGTGCATAAAAGATGCAGTGTAAAGAACGATTCATATATGCGACATTTTAAGAATTTATAGGACAAAATAATTTTGCCTGCAACAAACGGAACATTACGTTTGTTTATATTCACAAGTAATCTTCTACTTACTGAGTTTCAAAGTTACAGTTCTGAAACATAAGTTTTACAGAACGGACAAGAGTATCGAGTACTAAGTATTTGGTAGCTAAAATTAACAGCAATGTTAGTGTGTGCTTCGAGTTTTAAACGTTTATTAATTAGCGATCCCCATTAAAGGAAATAAGTATCTTAAAGAGCAAGTCCCACTCAAACAACGTAATTGTTTTAACCCAAGAAGCCTCGAAGAAGAAATAGTTACACGAACACTTAGGGGGGGGGGGTCAATCGGACCCCCCTTCTACTTTCGACACAATTCATCCGAATGATATGAAATTTGGTACATGTAATAAGCTTCATTTTTGTTTTCGATTAAGTGAAACCACGTGGTATCTAATTTGTTTCCATGGCAACGATAGTCAAATAAATGAGGTCACAAGCGGCCTCAATCTTGGAATTTCAAATTTTCAGATTTTGCTCAAATTTTAATTTTTGTGCTTTAAAATGACAAGAAAACAGCATTTAATGGTGAAATCCACAAAATAGTTAGAATCCATTGTAAATGTTGTCAGTAGTTAGTAAGTTTTTAGCGAGAAGTCGGCGAGATTTTGCAGTCAACACACAAATTGCGTGACTTATTATGATGATGTCATCAGTTTTGACGTCACCTAATTAGCGTCAAACGATGCTTGTGATATCGATGTTATGACCTCGAGCTATCTCGAAACTGCTGAATGTAGAATGACGACATTTCTACCTCAGCAATATTCCCGGTAATTGCACTTAATAAGCATTGAGTACTGGACAAAACATGTTATTTAACTGTATGTAAAGGCGGATTTGCCTTATCATGCAATGGAGAACAAAGAGACATATTTTAAAAGAATAACAAGAACAGCAACAACATAAAATTAATGTTATAGCGTAAAAGATATCTGCAAGTTTATATAGAAATTAAAGAATGTGTGTGAAATGTGGCAACAACTTTACATGTATTTACCGTTTTCTGATCGCAATAAAGAAATACTCGTATAAATACAATAAACATCGAAGGGTTTTTACTTCTTGAAATAATTTTGAAGTTAGAGGAGTAGAAGCCAAATCACATTGAATATACTAAAAGGTCGGACAATCACACACACATAGCAGACACAAGCACAACATGGAACACAAATATCTGGGTAACAAATACCAGTGATTGCTATTAAAACGGCAAATAAATTGTATAAGCAAAACAAATGAAGGAAGTCAAATGCACTATTATATTTGACAGAGGATCAAGTAACAGACAAAGAAGAAATATGCATATTACATCTTGTCGGACCAAGGTACACGCTTTTCTTTTTATAATAACCAGTAAATTTTGGCCGCGCCTCATTGTTCTTAATTGTTTAGGAAATTTCAGCCTCAATTGTTCTTAAGCTGTTCTTATTTTTGAAAGTACTCATAGGAACAATAACAGTAAGAAATATCTCCTAAAATATTTCAAATATACCTAACTTGTGATCATCAAGCCGAAAAAATTGCAATGGAAATTTAATCAATCTCAACATTCGGAGTATTTGAACGCTCGAATCTGAGGAAAATAATAGAATTTTATTAAGAAAAGTTAACTTTGCATGTGTGATTCCAAATCCCAGCCTGGATTGTTTTTACGTTGCTCTTAATTTTTGGCCAAATTTGAGCCTCGTTGTTTTTATAAAATTGTTCTTATAAAAAAAAACCGTGAAGTTTTTTGGCAAAGTATCAACGAATGGGCCACTACAGCTTTTACATTAAGTGTTTGAAATGAGATGGGTGTGCGGTGACATCTGGCTTTCCTGGTACTCCCAATTTCGATTCTATGATAGGTGGTTAGAGAGATTTTTAAAACAATAAGTAGGTTTGACAGGAAAAGAGTTGTCTCCACGTGGTATATTGTTTGTGAATGTTTATTTTTAATTGTTATTATTTGCTTTAAAAGACAGCTTTATATTTTAAATAAAACTTAATAAATTAGGATTATATTGTGACTATATAAGCAAATCAGTGCCTAGTTTAGATGAAAGCCTCGCCTCCATGTAAATATACTTTAAGCTAAATTATTTTCTAAAATATCTTACTTTGGAGAACAAACATCTTATATATTTACAAGAAATAAAATTGTGGCCAGGTCTTCGTTTATAATTAGTGGACAGGAAGGTAAAAGGGTCAGACAGTTTATTCTTACCTTGTGTACTTCCAGTTACAATAACAATAACAATAACAATAACAATAACAATAACAGTAACAGTAACAGTAACAGTAACAGTAACAGTAACAGT
>JAOBRH010494697.1:0-10012 GCA_027575125.1 Umimayanthus parasiticus | reverse complement strand
CACGACTTCACTGACGTCACGACCTCATGGTTGTAGTTGAATAAAGTGTTCATGTTTGAATGGAGGTGTGCAACAATTCAATGCTGGTGGAAGTGTTCTTAATGATGCTTACAGACGGACCTTCAATCCTGTTTGCTACTGACGGGTCGGTTGTGGTTGTCTTCATTGAAGACTCGTTGTCGTTGGCAATGTTCGGAACGATGCTTTTAAGATGTTCAATGCGGCTTGTTACTGAAGGGTCGCATGTAGTTGTCTTCACTAAAGATTCAACGTTGTTGGAATTATTCTCAGCGATGCTTGTAGACGAATCCTCAATGCTGTGTGTCGCAGACGGATCTACTGCAGCTGTCTTCACTGAAGATTCAACGTCGTTGGAAATGTTCTCAATAATGCTTGTAGACGAATCCTCAATGCTGTTTGTTGCAGACGGATCGACTGCAGCTGTCTTCACTGAAGATTCAACGTCGTTGGAAATGTTCTCAACGATGCTTGTAGACGAATCTTCAATGCTATGTGTTGCAGACGGATCGACTGCAGCCGTCTTCACTGAAGATTCAACGTCGTTGGAAATGTTCTCAATGATGCTTGTAGACGAATCTTCCACGCTGCGTTTTGTAGACAGATCGACTGCAGCTGTCTTCACTAAAGATTCAACGTTGTTGGAATTGCTCTCAACGATGCTTGTAGACGAATCCTTAATGCTGTGTGTTGCAGACGGATCGACTGCAGCTGTCTTCACTGAAGATTCAACGTCGTTGGAAATGTTCTCAACGATGCTTGTAGACGAACCCTCAATGCTGTGTGTTGTAGACGGGTCGACTGCAGCTGTCTTCATTGAAGATTCAACGTCGTCGGAAATATTCTCAACGATTCTCGTAGACGAATCGTCCACGCTGCGTGTTGCAGACAGATCGACCGCAGTTGTCTTCACTGAAGATTCAACGTTGATGGAAATGTTTTCAACGATGCTTGTAGACGAATCTTCCATTCTGTGTGTAGCAGAAGGATTGACTGCAGCAGTCTTGACAGAAGATACAACGTCGTTGGAAATGTTCTTAACGATGCTAACAGACAAACTTTCAATGCTGCGTGTTGCAGACGGATCAACGGCAGCTGTCTTCACCGAAGATTCAACGTCGTTGGAAATGTCCTCAACGATTCCTACAGACGGATCTTCAATGCTGCGTGTTGCAGACGGATCGACTGTGGTTGTCTTTACTGAAGACTCCACGTTGTTGAAAATGTTCTCAACGATGCTTGTAGAAGCCATGCTGCGTGTTGAAGACGGATCGACTGTTGTTGTCTTTACTAAAGACTCCACGTTGTTGAATTTGTTCGCAACGATGCTTACAGACGGATTTCCAATGCTGCCTGTTGCAGACGGATCAACGGCAGCTGTCTTCACCGAAGATTCAACATCGTTGGAAATGTCCTCAACGATTCTTATAGACGGATCTTCAATGCGGCGTGTTGCAGACGGATCAAGTATGGTTGTCTTTACTGAAGACTCCACGTTGTTAGATTTGTTCTCGACAATGCTTACAGACGGACCTTCATTGCTGCGTGTTGCAGACGGATCGACTGTGGTTGTCTTTACTGAAGACTCTACGTTGCTGGAAATGTTCTCAACGATGCTTGTAGAAGCCATGCAGCGTGTTGCAAACCGATCGACTATATTTGTCTTCATTAAAAATTCAACGTTGTTGGATTTGTTCTCAACGATGCTTACAGATGGATCTTCAATGTTGCCTGTTACAGACGGATCAACTCTAATTATCTTTACTTTAAATTCAACGTTATCGACAAGTTTTACAGATGGATCACCCGAGCCCGACGAACCGGCCATGATTGTCTTTACTGAAGACGCTTGAAACTCGTTGCATATACTCTTAAAGGTGCTTTTAGGTGGATCGTCCACGTTGCGTGTTACAGACGAGTCGAATGTTGTTTCTGTCGAAAATTCCGCGCCGTTGCGGATTTTCTTAACCATTCCTTGAGGTGGATTTTCCATGCTGTGCGTTACAGACGGGTCGACTAAGGTTGCCTCGGCTGTAGACAATTCAATGTTATTGGAAATGTTATCAACGATGCGGACAGATGAAGCTTCTACTCTTCGTTTTACGGACGAACCAACTGGAGATGTATTTGCTAAAGAAGTTTCAACGTTTTTGGCGCTATTAAAGATGCTATCAGACGGATCATCCACGCTGTATGCTACAGATGATTCGACTGTAGCTATCTTTACTGAGGTAGTCTCAATGTTGTTAGAAATAATGTCGGCGATACTTTCAGGGGGATCTTCAATGCTGCGTGTGGCAGACGAGTCGGCTGTGGTTGTCTTTACTGAAGGTTCAACGTTGGAAACGTTCTCAACGCTGCATAAAGGCAGATCTTCAGTACTGCGTGTTACAGACGATTCGATTACAGTTGTCTTTACTGAAGATGTTTCAACGTTGTTGGGAATGATATCTACGATTACTTCATGTGGATCTTCCACGTTCAAAGCCATCGGTGTGTCTGCGCGGCCTCTGAGTGAGCTTTGTACTGTAGGTACTGTCATCGGCGCTTCTTTTGCATCAAAAGTCTGCAATGGAGGAGTTTCTGAAAGGTTGGTAGAACTATTGTCAATAGTCCCCGCATAAGAAGTGTCAAGGCTATTCACTACAGAGTTTCCAAACGTTCCGCCTGACACGGAAAAGGTCTGATCGTTTCTAGACTTTCGTCCAGAAATTCCCACGAGACGAGATTCAAACTTGCGTGCTTTAGAAGTAATGTCTGTCTCTTGGTTTGTTGAGTGCCTTTGGCTATTGCTGGGATTTCGTTTGTCGCTTAAAAATTGGATGTTGGTTCTGTACACGCTGTATTTGGTCCATTGAGTGATTTCGTCGCTGGGGTTATTGGAAACAAGGGGCTCTAAAGTACTTGGAAATGATGTGTTTCTGACATTAACTGGTTCCAACGATGAGGCCTGTACGTTAGGTGGGTTATTGTCAATAGCTCGTGTGATTGGAGCACTCAAGGAAGACGATGACGTCATGCTAGTTGTCACTGTTGTATCTGAAAGTTTTTGGACACTGCTTGAGCTGCCAATAGTTAACGTATCTAGAGTTTTTAGTTGGCGTGTCTCGGGGGAGCTTATCTTGGTTACGTTTTGGAGAGATGGATCCTGTGAAACTTGCAAATGTGGGATTGCCAGGCTTGGCCATATTGTGCCGGATGTTACAATCTTCGCTAAAGAAGTTGGCACGTTACTGGAACTGTTACTAGCAGATGATCTTTCAGAGTTGCTAACTGTCATTGCTCTCATAGTTCTGCTCTGGTTTTGAATTGTGGAACTGACTCTGGTTGCTGCTTCTAGAAAGGCGTCGTCCTTGCTACCCCCAGGTGAGGAAAAAGTGGAAAGTCCGAAGGGATGAGTGGACAGAATATGAACAGAGGGAGGTAGCGGAAGTGGACGCTGCCTTTCATCTCTGACGTTATCATAACTATGACCATAGTTTATATCCGTACGCATTCTTTTGGAGCTCGACATGAAAGACTCTGGCAAGTTTTTTGCTCTGGAAACGTTTGCAAGCGATGCTTGGTGCACAGATTGGTTCCTATTATTTGATGCCTGCGCATTTTGACGCCAACAGTCTTGCTCGTATTGCTTTCTCTTTTGTAAAGCTTTGTAACGTTCCTCCTCTTGTTGCTGTACTCTTACTCTTTGCTGTGCATTTTGATTTAGGAATTCATCTTTTTCTTGTCGTTTCCTTTTCGGTTGTTGATTTTTTCGAGGTGCTTGTTTCCTTGGTTCTTTTAGTTGTTGATCACAGGTGCTACAACACGGCTTAAGTGGGCGTCTTTCCCTTAAGTTGCTATACAAAATACCTGCAATAAAATGAGGATCCGTACGTCTTACAGCCGGACCTTCTGGTTGACAATGAATTGTTGAGGAGCCAAAATTGGGCGTCGTATCAGTGTGACTTGTTGCAGGAGTTAACAGTGTTCTCGGAGCTTGAAAACGTTTTGGTGGTTGCAGTCTGAAAGATTCTGGAAGTGCGTGGCCTCCTGGTGTGTACTGGTATTGATTGGCAAAGGCTGTAGTTGATAGAGTTTGTTGGTAGTTGATGTTTTTGTTTGATACCGGCTGTGAATGTTTTTGAGCCAGAGTTTCGTGTTGGATCTGGTTACATTGAGAATACTGCACTGTACACGGTACACTACTGGAGTAGTGAAGTAAACTTTGAGAAGTCCATGGTGGTTGAACGCAAGGGCTCGAAACCACCGACCCAAAACAGTATCGTATATTTCCTGGAAGGGTTTCTCCTACAAAAGACGGAGTATCAGATAAAGCAAGCGAAGAATCATTACAGTCCGGGTTTTGCTGTTCTTTCTTTATAGATATCGAGTTTACAAAACCTGATGACCTGGATGTTTTGACAGCGTAGCTCTGCTCTTGACTGTATATCTGTGCAGAAGCCAATCCTGATCTCTTTGAGCGAGATATAAAGGAATTGTTTCCTTTTGCGTTTTGTTTGATCGCGGTTTGTTTCTCTTTTTCTGAATGCCCTGTAATTTCGGAAAGGACTTCTGCAATCGACTTACAGATAATTTCCGAACAATCCCTTCGGCTAAAACTGCCGTCGTCCATAGTTTCAGACTCTCTTTGTGAAGAATGGGTTTTCTCGCTCCTCGTTTTGGTTCCAATGCATACAACATCTGGGACGTCAGAAGTAGTTACAGCCTTTTGCGACTCTGAACCTGGTTTCAGAACCTGTGCAGACAATCGAAAACAGAGACAAATGATTACAAAACATATCGCAAAGAGAGAACGTTCTCTTCCTACAAAATGAATTATGATACCTTATTTTCAAACTATTATGATTAAAAGCAAGTTGTTCTTAAATTACTGAAACTTTTCTAATTCTTTATATCTTGTAAAAAGATAGCGAGAATTTGAAAGTGTGTTAAATAAAGTTCTATTTATCATTCAAAACAACCTTAAAATGAATCAATTCGCTTCGAGGAATGCCTTGATATCCTTTTTCGTTATTGAATGAAATGGAATACTTTACCAGAATAACAGCGTTTTGAAGAAAGATACAAAAAGATGAATAGAAGGGGTTTACAATTTACATTCCTCTATTCCCAAGTTCGATTCTTAACTTGAAATATAACCTTACCATTTGAAACTAGTAGTGACAAGCCTAACTTCGTTTCATAGCACACCTTCATCCAACTAGTTTGCTATGTACACCTTTTTTCAACATAGGTTGCTCATTGTAAAACATGAAACATGAAAGATACTTACTGGTGGGGTTCTGCAAAATTTAAACTTGAACATCAGATTACTGGTTAATGTGCAGTTATTCGTAAGGTTTCACAGTTTTGAATTGGTTCATCAGCTCTACAGATGTAGACGTCTCAAGTAGGTACTGACCAATGGAGTTATGTTTTATGTTTTCACATGACAACGTTTTTAAAGTTCAATGTCTACATACCCTATCCATATTAACTTGTGTCCCACGATTTGATTTTCTGTCAATACCCTGCAATGCAAATAAATTGTGTAATTAATAGCCTATTATTCCCTCCTCGGTTTGAATGGAACGTACACTACTTTCTTAATTGTCCGTGCAATGCAAGTATCTTTTATCATTGTAATCTTTTTTTCTAGCTTAGGTTAACCATTAGATAAAAGGCAACTTTACTATTCTATTTGTAAAGAAATTATTTTTCATTTTAGAGCCGTTCGGAGTTTCTACTGAATTCATGCTAGATAAAGCTAACCAGTTAAATGCCAACAATGAAATCATCAAACACCCGAATATGATATGAACTTAATACAGTGAAGGTCTGAACCTAGGTGAGTCAATATTTGTAGTTGGTTGATCGTCTTGGTTTTAGAAGGACTGTTGTTGGTTCTGACGGAGGTTTGGACAACCTGTGTGGAAGTCATCTTCAGGGTCATTGAAGATGGACTTCGATGACTTCAAAAATTCAATCTTCAGAGTGATCGAGGATGACTTCCACAAAACAACAGTTCTTCTCAGGACTAAACAAGCCCGGCTGATCAACCATCTACAAACATAATATGAACTCAGAGCGAAGAACGCACCTGTTTAAGTGTTGTTATGCGGCCTTTTATCTCTGTAGTAACATCCTGCAATTGGCGGTTTTTCAGTTCTAACAATTCGACTTCGCGTTTCAAAGCTTGTATCCTGTTCTTTTCTTCTTCAGCTTCTGGGGATCTAAACGCACTCTCGAAAACTGCATTCTTGAGTAACTGTTGAAGAAAGGTAGTCTTGTTTGTATAACAAAAAAAGATCGACATGGGTTGCTATGAAATAGATACAGTAGTTAGGCCAAAATGCAACTAGTGGAACAATATTTCGTTCGATCAAATAAAAATGTTTGCTCTTTTACAAATGAGCAAAACATAACCGCTTACCGTATGAAATTTGATAGCGTTCAATTCTTCATCCGTTTCTTTTGACAGATATGCGTCTAGAGTGTCTTTCTCACCAATTCCTTTTCTCACACTTCCTGAGATCTTGCTATCCTTCGATTGCATTTCTCCAGCAGGTGTATGTTGTGTGCCATGTCGCTCATTTGGTAATGTTTCGAACTGGACAAACTTCTCTCTCCGTCTTACATGCATTCCGTTTGAATCATACTTTTCGCAAGGATTTTTCGCTCCTTCCTTGGAAACTCGCGCATCTTCTCTCAACGATACTTCTTTCTTTTGATTTTTCCTGTGAATTGCAGCTAAAGCGTTGCTCGATACCTGCACTGGCTTTAAGACGATCTTGACTTCTTTGGTTAGTGGAGAAGCCCCCTTTTGTTGAGAAATATGTTGTTTTTCAGTTACACTTGCTCTCTTATTCTGACATTGTTCACCTTTCCTGGTTGTAGTTTGTGTAGTACAACGAGCATTGTTAGCGTTTGCTGGTGTCGCAGTATACGAAATGTCACTGTTTTCCAAACATTTCCTGCCTTGTGTTGGATCAATAATAACTACATCTGGGTCTTTTGCTTCTATTTGGATTATACTACTTTTCCTATGTTCTTCTGCATGTACAGATCCATCCTGCAGTGATGAAACAGATAAAGGTAAAGCACATTCGTGGTCTTCAACGAGATCCTCTATCTTTCGTTTCCTCTTTACTAAGCGGGGATACACAGCACCTTCCTCATCTTTATCGTCCTCGAGTTCAGTTTTCCTTTTATACGAATCGGTCGCTTCATGTCTACTCTCATCAAAAACTGAGTTTGCAACTTGTGACGTTTCTTTACCTAAGAACACTTTCTGTTCTTTAACGAGTTCCTTAGGAGTTCGTATCCACCCAAAGCGGTGAGCCCGCCTCAACACATTCCATTTAAGACGAACTTTTCTAAGAATCAGTTGCTCTCCAGTTTTGACACATGGTACAGTATCCGGCTTTCCATCCATAGTTGGATGACGTCTGGAAATGTTTCAGTGCATCTTTTAGAAACGTGTAACACAATCCTGTAAAAACGAAAAAACGTTGTTGCAAGGTTTTCTTCCAGGAAGCTACTATACAACATGCGAAATATTTAAACAAGAAGTTCCGGTACAAAAGGGCAAGCCCCTCCTCTTTTCACGCCTCAAAGCTCCTAATTTAAAATTCAAATTTGCAACCACGACAAGCTTGCCGTGTGTATGAGTCTTCTCCTTCTAAATACATGAATTCTAAAGAGTGGGGTTTCATATCGTAAGAAATAAATACATAGTGCAAACATAGTGGTTAGGTAATGACTGCTAGCGTTGTTTTGTAACTTTTGGCTATCTTGACAGCTCCAAATTTGATATTTTACATTCAGATATATTTTATTTTGAATTTCGCGCTGCGAACAAAAAGTAAGAAATCAGTGAAGCGTAAAATTCCAAAAAGGATGTTCACTCCGTTCACTCCACAAAGGATGAGAACTTGACTCGACGACAGCTGAATTAAAACTGAACGGGTGAAGACCCCGGAGCCAACCTTTTTATACCGGAACCTCGCGTTTAAGTATTGCTGGATACTTAGCTATTGTTCCTTGTTAACTTATGACGATATTGTGAGTGAAAGTATAGGAAATAGATTTATATATATGAAACTGCGGTGAAGAATTGAGATAAGAATAACCGTCGCAGTTTTATCTTCAATTTAAGCAGTTGCAAGTATCTTCCTTAAGAAAATTCAGGCCGCAACGGGAATCGAGCCCTTGACCTCGACATATGGAGAATCTAACTAAAGAAGATACAAAACATCTTCGGTTTTAATGGCGTTCGCGCAGATGACGTCAAAGTCACGTTTGAGTTTATAGTAATTACGTTCCTGTTTACTCTTGCATTTCCAACAAAAGAAAGTGGTCATTAGAAATCCCTTGATGTTTGTCTGAGTATTGGTACTATATCTACTCGCAGTGCTATTATAATTATTGATAAATGCTTTTAAAAATATTAGGAACAATTAAAACTAAGCATTTCTGGAAAAACAAATTTAGAAAGTAAGCTATTCTGAAATACTTACTGAAAAATTATTTTATTCGTTTACAAAATGGAAAAAAATTGTGGTATAAAACATATTCGACGCCAACCGTTTTAAACGTGAGACTGGTTGAAGCACTCGTGTGAAATCCCTTTATTACTTTAAATTCCATACCGCGGACTCCAATAGTAGTTTTAACTAACAGTTTTAGTCAATGAGAATGACTCGTAAAATTCCTTCACATGTGATGAAAAAAGCTTTGGATGTTTGCCTTACAACGAATTAAAAACCAAAACAAACATTCGCAAGGCATCTTGGGAGTAACTAGGCTTTAAGTAAGAAAACAGCACAAACTTGCCGCAGGACACTTGATTTTAGTTACTATTCAACTGACTTTTTATTGTAGTATTTTACAGGAATCCTGTTGAAAAGAGTCCTCGTTTGGACTGAAGGAACTACTCTTTGTTTAAATAATAGAGGTTGTTATTGTTGTAGAGTTATTAGAGGTTATTATTAGTGTTATTATAGAAGTTGTTATTATTATAACGTAACGAAAAACAATATTGTAAAAATCCATCATAATAATAATAATAATAATAATAATAATAATAATTATAAACATTTATATAGCGTTAATTCAGTCAAGTTCTTAGTACTTTACATGAAAGTATCAAGCACGTTTTCACTCAATCCCAAGAGCCACAAAAGACAAATAACAAGGCGACGATGTTGGTGTATCAAACAACAGAAGGTTGTTAATATTCTATTGGTAAAAGTACACCAATATGGCGGCCATTACGTCACATGAAAACACTATGCTTTCTTAATTCATCAAGCTTAGTCTATTGATCTTGCCAGCACAAACGAAGCCGAACACGCGAAACTGTGTAATAATAATGAAACAGGAAACACCAAGTGCTTAAGAGCTAAATTTGCATTTCGTTCGCTTTATTAGCTCATTTACTAAACTCACCCGCCTCGGGCACAATTTTTATGGGAGAATGACTAAACTTTATCTATTCATTTCTTTGTTTGTGTGTATATTTATTTGTTTACTAAATTATAATGCTTCAACCCCAATGTGATCACAAAATGGGCACGGTTCCAGATTAGATGTGCCATGTGAAAACGGACACTATAAAAACCAATTAATTTGAGTGCCTTTTAGGCTCACAGCAACATGATTACCAAAACTATTTCCGCATGACCTGAGTACTTAACTCGATTAGCTATGTTATCAAATGATGAGGAATTTATACAGAAAGGCAGCACTAAAAACCTGGAAGAGACATTTTTATTTTCAAAGTATAATAGACATGTAATCGTGCAGGTAGTAGTAGATAGGAGTCAAAATACCCGGGATTTTCATTTTCCCCCAAGAATCAAGGCAGAAATTTCAGAATATGCCTCAAATTATGCCGTTTCAAATTACGCTTAGTTTGCAGGTAATAAGGAGTCAAAATACTCCGGATTTTCATCTCACCCTCAGGCAGCAGCGGAAAAAATTTCAGATTTTTTCAAAAATTTCAGATTTT
>JAOBRH010494696.1:0-16780 GCA_027575125.1 Umimayanthus parasiticus | reverse complement strand
TTTCTGATCATTGTAAGTAACTCTACCATATTAATTACTGTTGATAAAACGGTGGTACTTTAACTTACCTGTGAACTCCTTTCTTTCGTTGTACTGACCCTGAACGTAGATGTCCTAAGCAGACTTGAGAAACACCGGTTTTGTTTTCAATCGTATGACACGTGTCGTTGGCATCAAGACTCGCATTAATATAATCAACACCTACTGGCAAATTTATTTTTCTATCCAGAGATGTTGCGCAGTAGCATTCAGCTTCTTTGATGAATATTTCTTTTAATGTTTCGGGATCGGGTTTTTGATTTTCTTTCACGTACTTGTAGTCAATCTTGTCAGTAGTGCCAATTACGAGTCCTTGTCTAGAGTCCACTTGTATACCTGGCTTGAGCGCCATGCCATCTTTCTTAAGGGCGATTGGAATGATCTTCACAGTGTCGTTGTCAATGAGGGGAGTCACGCCGGAATCTTTCTCGTTTGCGAGCTCCAGAAAACTCTGTAAAAGGTTTTGATGAATTTCACTATCAGTGGTATAGCCTGTGCTGTTCCTTTTCCTGGTTGTCTTTCCAGGTAAAGGACAATTCCATGACGCCCAGTCAAAGGTCTTCTGTCCTCCTTTTCCTGTACCCAAGAAACCGGGTCCTCTAAGCAAATTGATCGTCTTCTCATTTCCATGGTACTCGAGAGACTCGACAAACTCGATGACCTCATTGTCCCATTGGAAACGAAGTTCTGGTTTCCCAATATCCGTGACAAATGTCAATGCATTTTTAAGGTAGACATAGAATATACTGTCCTTCTTTAGTATATCGTTGTCCAGTAGTGCTTGGAGCTTTTTGCAAACAGAGTCCCATTATTTGTATCGGCTAAAACAAAGCAGTATATTCTGTCACTGACTATGTTAAAATAAATTATCTAAACTCTCATTTCTGGGTTCTATGCCAGAACAAAATTACTAAATGGATGAGGATAGAAAAGTTCAAAATTTTACTGTCGCTACTAGAACCAAAGTCGATGATTACTAAAGCAGTGTCTAACAGCATCTATAAATATTCAAGCAAAAGAAAAATTATAGCAAAATTGTTTGGTTTCATTTTAATTATCGTTTCAGCCTACATCAGCACAGCATTTTAACATAAATAAATTTCCGGAAATACCTGTAACCCGGTTTGACATCATCAGTATACGGTGATCTTGAAAAACCATCAGAATCTCGTGCATCTCCAGAGTCATCGGAACTACTACTCTCGACACTGTCACTACCAGCAAGACTGCATTCTGGACTGATCCCATTGCCATCGTCCATATTCTCAAACAAGCCCTCATCATTATTTTCATAGTCATCGACTTCTATTCCTTCTTCATCAACAACCACATTTTGCATTCTATGAAAAGATATGACCTTTAATGACTATTTATCTCATATAAGAGGCCTATGTTTGAATATTGGAATACTTGTGTGGAGATTATCTGTATTTTACAAAACCTCCTGGTCAAATGACTAATGTTAACAGTGCTAAGCTACACAAATATGTCAGAAAAACAAAAAAGTAGCAATTAATAGATATGTTCTGCAGTCCTTCCTAAACTTTCAGTTATTCAACTGAAATTAAATCATGCAGCAAAAACGCATGTCCAGCCTACAAATGGAAAAAACAGCAGAAACATTGTTTTAGGGTTCTTGCTTCTACTGACATATATTGTCATTGTAGCACTATATTAGCAAGTTGTTCATTTTTCGTCTTCTTTAAAAACGTTTTTTCTTCTTTCTAAATACTGGAATCTTCAACTACTGGCATACATTTTAAAATGGCCAAGAAAGAACCAGTACTGGTCAGTACTCTTGCAACAACTTTTATTTGGCCACTCATCTTACGTTTCTATGTCATCACAAGCCAGGCCTGCGCTTGCACAAGAATCGCCAGAATTGCAGCATTTTAACATAAATAAATTTCCGGAAATACCTGTAACCCGGTTTGACATCATCAGTATACGGTGATCTTGAAAAACCATCAGAATCTCGTGCATCTCCAGAGTCATCGGAACTACTACTCTCGACACTGTCACTACCAGCAAGACTGCATTCTGGACTGATCCCATTGCCATCGTCCATATTCTCAAACAAGCCCTCATCATTATTTTCATAGTCATCGACTTCTATTCCTTCTTCATCAACAACCACATTTTGCATTCTATGAAAAGATATGACCTTTAATGACTATTTATCTCATATAAGAGGCCTATGTTTGAATATTGGAATACTTGTGTGGAGATTATCTGTATTTTACAAAACCTCCTGGTCAAATGACTAATGTTAACAGTGCTAAGCTACACAAATATGTCAGAAAAACAAAAAAGTAGCAATTAATAGATATGTTCTGCAGTCCTTCCTAAACTTTCAGTTATTCAACTGAAATTAAATCATGCAGCAAAAACGCATGTCCAGCCTACAAATGGAAAAAACAGCAGAAACATTGTTTTAGGGTTCTTGCTTCTACTGACATATATTGTCATTGTAGCACTATATTAGCAAGTTGTTCATTTTTCGTCTTCTTTAAAAACGTTTTTTCTTCTTTCTAAATACTGGAATCTTCAACTACTGGCATACATTTTAAAATGGCCAAGAAAGAACCAGTACTGGTCAGTACTCTTGCAACAACTTTTATTTGGCCACTCATCTTACGTTTCTATGTCATCACAAGCCAGGCCTGCGCTTGCACAAGAATCGCCAGAATTGCTCTCATCGTCATTATCTCTGGTTCTAAAGTTCTATGTTAGAGACGTGCACTTCTTCGGCCACTTTTTCATCAGATAGAAATCGCTGCAACCCAGCTCTCATTCCACTCAGATCATTGGCTTTCTCACGTGATGCTAGGCATATCTTCATGTGATCTAAAAGAAAGCAAATTAAATGTCAAAGAAAAAGTAGGTCAGTAGGACCTGGTTTTGTCCTTAGATTTTGGTTTTTAGAAGAGATGGTTAGGGCCAGTTGTGTGGCTTTATATATAGTGTCGCCAGTGTCATAAATTCGAAAGAAACAGAATACTTCATCAGCCTTTACTTACGTTTACTGTAGTTAGGAAGTGACCTCAGCTTGTTTAGCACGACTTTCTCTTTGCAACTGCAAACAAGACATCGCTCGCTTTCCACTACGACATCTGGATATTTCTTCTTGACGGCAGCTGGGACATTGATAACGCAATATATGTTAACTTTGCTGATTATTTGAAAAAAACGTTTTAAAAGTTTGAAGAGTGCATAGAGTAATGGCAGTAATTCAGTAATTGTCTTGAAACTAAGTGGGGGAGGGGAGATTGTGATAAAACAAATTATTGTATTAAAAATATTTCCTTTGAATTCTTCAATACTCGTAATGACCATAATGAATTTTTAACAAATAATTACTACATGAGTAAATACCGACCATGGTGATATTACCTGCATTGGAATTGTCCAGCTTTTTGATCTGGTGAGGGGACCGCTCAAAGTTGATTCCTGCTTTCAGAGCCTCCCATAGATTTCTGTCATTTGCCTGTTTCCCCTTATTAGGCCGCCCTGCATCTTTAGATTTTGACCTCTTTTCAGGAGTGGCACCGCTATGACTTTCATCATCATCACCATCATCAGCAGCAGCACGTTTACACTTTTCGGCGGTAGATGTCGGCAATTCAGAGACAGTGGCGCACTTGACTTCAACAGCTTTCACTAAAAGTTAAATATATAGCTTAGGAACAAAATTTAACAATTTGGAATACGTATTCTTTGGATCTCAGAACTCTCGAAACTCGAACACAACTGAACTCATTTCCGGCTTTTAAATGGCATGAAAAATGTTGCACACGTCGTTAATGGCGGGAATATGTCGCACGCTTTTGTTGGACGCTCGCGCAGGTTGTCACAAGTTTTACAGATCGACTGTTAACATGCATCGACAGTTTAAAGCACTTATGAGTGAAACTGATCAAAGAAATCGACGATTCAATTATATGAATCTATATGTGAGACTGTTGTTAGCTCAACACTTGTTGTTTTAGGTAAGTTTGATCGATATCGGTTCACTGTCAGCTGTGTGAAAGGACGGCAACTTACGACACTATCACGAAACTAGTATTAATTACGTTATTTACAACAAGTGAACAATAACAATAACGGTTTTAGACATTCATCAGATGAGCTACTCAACTCACATATGCATATGGCACCAGAGCACCACAGAACGTAACATCTTGATGACTCTAATTCCAGCGCTGCTTCTGTTTTTCAAATTGCAAACAAGACTGTTTTAAGTCACGTCCAGGGAGAGTTGCAAAATTAAGCAAATGAAGTTACTGAGAATATTTAGTAATTAAGTTGACAAAGTATTTCTCGATTCCGAAGGGTTAACACAGAAAAGATAAAATCATAACAATATAATATGCGATCACACGATAATTCACCTGACTGACATTTGTCTGCTGCTGAAACTCGCCTCGCTACGGTCACGGAAGAAGAAATAAGAATGCAGAAAAAAATACCCAAGAATATTGCAAAGACTCATATTGCCATTAGCATTAGCCAGTGCGGGCAGCAGGCTAAGACCAGGGGTTTAGTTCGTTTGCATCGTAGGCTAATTCCCACACACTAACAATTTTTAGAAAACACTTTTACGGGTGTGCGGGCAACCTTCACCAAGCTTGGCTCTGTGAACTTAGTGATGCCTGATGGTCTTTAATATTGGTTGTCTGTTGCCGGAAGTGTCTTCGGCATCGAAACTATAAACGCGAAAAGCAAAGTTTCTTTCCAGTATTAACACATGCACATCATTGCACAAGTTTTTTTTCGTGATAGATATCTCCACTCGTGTTTCAATATATGTAATGACACTCGTCAACAGTGAATATAATATGCAAAGTATTTGTAAGTTTTATTTTGGCAAAAGATGAATAACTTAATAAAACAGTTAAAATGGGACTTGCTTACGACCAGGATAGTCCTGGATACGACCAGCCTGAAACGACGACACGACACGAATAAGCAGCGCGACGCAATACCGCTGACAGCTGTAATGTGGGCGTCCTTGGCTCTTGGGTGCGAGAAGCCACTTGGCGGAATGTTAATGCTGACAATGCATGTAATGACTCGAAAAGAGCAGTTTAGTTCCCTTTATTTTAAAGGTTTTTGCGCTCCCAATGTCTAATCTAGCGCGAAATCCAGGCATGGCACCTCAGATATCGCCAAAAGACGTACCAAAAGAAGAGGAGGAGGCGGACTGCGATGTCGATGGCGGGCCACAGGATGAACCAGTGATAGTTGAACTGGATTCAAGCAGCGAGGAAGAAGAAGACGTTGGCGAAGGAATTGACACGCAAGGATATGTTTTGTTGTCTCAGGACGCATCAGAACCACCAGAGGAAACTCTAGAACAACAGGTTCGTCTCTACTGACAGACGCTTAATTAGTTAATATGAAACGAATTCACCCTACTCTTTAAAATTAAAAACACAAAGTTTCACAAACTGACAAAGCTAAGGTGCAGTCCACAGACTTTACCTCCTTATAATAATGGATCTTTAGTCGTATGTATTAAATACAAAATCCACAGACAAACGTGTGAGTTTACAATGTAAGTTACAAAAATATAAATATAATATGTACAATCGAAAAGAAAATGCTAGATAAACTCTAAAGTTGAAAAGAAGCAACGCTTAAATCTTTCTGTTTTCACAGCAGGAAGAATATAATTATATCCTCTTTGTCTGAGTGTACGATGTTTTTCCGGTGGCAGAAGGCTATGGAGTGGGTGTTTTAGGTCTTTTGCAATTTTGCCCCATATTTGCTTATCTCTAGCTGTAATTCGTTCCATTATTGGCATAAAGTGGGTTGTGTAGCCATATCTCACTGCCCGCTTGCAGAATTTGTCTATTTGTAGTAGATATATGTTATTTTTCAGCTGGGAGGTCCGTATAGGGAAATTCCCTATATGAACCGACTATAAGCCGGTAAATAACCAGAGGCAAAGCAGCATAGGCATTGCGAGGAATGCTGAAAAGTAAATATCGTGATGATGCAAAAAGGAAGGGCTCAAAACCATATTCATTCTCATTTTTTACTAATTTTTTAAATATATTTCGCCAACATTGTCCCACAATAACTCGATACTTGCAAATATCCAATGTGCAGAAATTTTACAATGAAATGGCTTCCTGTCAATCAAAATACGGCATGAGTCCTATCAATCCAAATCACGCCAGTGACATCAGAGAAATGCTGTTGAAAATTTGGTAGTCAAGTCTCAAGATGAAATGTTCTTAGCTTTCTAAGTAAAAAAGTTACACTGTCTTGAAATTCAAATTAGCAAAAGATTTACATTGGCTCAGCCAACAAGCTGACAATCCTGAAAGTTTTTTAAGTTCTTTAGTCAGAATCAGAGTCATCACTGAAAATAATCCAGCGCTTCTTGGGTTTATTTTTGGCGACCATGCTTCCACCTGTGAACATGAAAGTGCAACCCTCGATTTTTCCAATTTTTGCACCGGAGAAAAAGCCCATCATGGTAGCCTGCGTAGCTGGTGGTCTTGTGAGAAGGCAGAAAATTCAATGAGGCGAATTCGATTTCTGGCGCCATGTTGAACAAATTCAAAAGGAGGAGAAAAATTGGAGGGAAGTGGGTGGGGGAGGGGACGCGAAAGGCTGCCTTCCCGAAAACTAGCATTTTTTATTTCTGCCTCTTTGTATACACAAAGTATCTGACCATATCAAATTGCCATTGAAGCATGGCATTAAAAACAAGGTCACAGTGACTGGATAAAAGAAACCCAGTAAAGAAAAGACATATTTTGAAAACCAAAAGAAGAGAGCGCCAGTAATTTTTGCAGATTAATATGCTGCTGTACTGTTGTCCTCTAAAAGTCAAGTATGGAAATTTCGGGAAAGTAAAACTATGTTTCTAGTTCTATGGAATATTTGTTTAGATAATTGATAATCAAACAGACAGAACTGTGCACCTTTCTCGACCTTTGCCTTTGACAAAGGCTCTGCAAGAAAATTTGAAAATATTTCAAGTTTGAAAGGCTTGTCCAAGAAATATTGGAAATGTCTATGCTTTAGTAAAACTTGTAACCAGCTGTACAGTGCATGAGGACACCAGGCGATATATTATATGCCAGCTCTGTGTCTGGATAGTAGAACTCACTGTCACTGTGATATTCATCCATGATTTCCAATAAACAGTGCTACACAAAAATCATAGAATAAAGTTGACAAGAAAATGTTGCAGAGTTGTCTGTAGGAAAACAGCAACAAGTCAGAATGTTACCATGACCATGGTCAGAGATAGGAAAATCTTGCCCACTGACAAATATGCTAAGAACTAATCATAATTCAGTATTTGTTACTGTGACCACAGAGGAAAAAATAAATATTTGTTATTGTAGGCAGAGGCCCACACCTCAATACCATACATAAAAAATGACATGATGAGGCTGTCAAACAAAATACATGTAGATAATTCCTTCAGTGAATAGCCATAATATTTACATACTCGAAGGATACACAATCTAGAGTTGGCTTTCTCCATCATATTCTCAAATTGAGTATCCCAGTTACATGGATTTTCATTGAATGTTATCCCAAGTAATTTCAGTTCATTCTTTCTACAAATCCCCTTCAAGGGTGCTGGGATAGGCTTCTGGGTCTTTCCTTTCACTACCATCTCAAAGGTCTTTTTCATGTTCAATTTCATTTTGTTTTCATCTGCCCATTGCTAATATTATTAGCACATTCTATACGTGATGTATCCACAGAATTGAAATTGACAGGCGCATTTATTGTGAGGTTATCGGCATATTCCACATGTGATATTAAATCATAGAATTGAATTTGACAGGCATGCTTATCGTGAAGTCATCAGCAAACTTAATCAGTAGATTATTAGGGCTAACAGCACTGATGTCATTAACCATAATGGAGAACAAGATGAGTCCTAGAATGGTTCCTTGTGGTACACCCCTGTCGATGTTTAGAAAGCTTATAACAATGTCGTCAACCACTACTCTCTGCTGGCGGCTGCTAAGAAAACTGATGATCCAGTTCGTTATATATGGATTTATGTCATAAGACTTGAGCTTGTAACAAGGAACTTGATGAGAAACACTAAAATCAAAAGAGAATACTCTGATGAAGTCCCCATCTTTGTCCAGCCAGTCTAGCCAGTGATGCTGACATGCGATGAGGGCCATGGTGGTGTTGAGACCTTCCTTGTAGGCGAATTGGTCAGTTCTTATAGCTAACTTCAAGGTGTAGGATAACTCTTTCTTATAAACTAGCCGCTCAAAGATTGTCACGATAATGTTAGTTAATGAAATAGATCTCAAATGATTACACTCAGTTAGTGGACTCTCTTTTGGGAGGGGTGAGAAGCTTGCTAGTTTCCACATAAATGGAACAGTATGCTGACTAAGAGAAGAGTTAAAAATTCTGGTGATCACCAGGGGATTCCATCGGGGCCTGGTGCAGTTCACTTCTGATGTATCAGTAAGTTAAATACGTCATACTCATCAACCGTTGCGACATGAGTTCCGGGTGGTATATTGAGAAACTCAGGGGCCTCATATGTGTTGTCAGTATTAATTGATTGAAAGTATGAGTTTATAATATCGAGAAATATCACTGAACTCACTCTGATCTCTGAGATTTCCTGCCCGTTATTCTGTTGGCTGTCTCCCACCATCTTTTGGATCCCTTGTTGTGCTTCGCTTTTTCATTTTTTAACTGCATTCACCTGGTTCATTCTAATGAGTGTGTTGATTTTGTCCTGACGGGTCATGTTCTCTGCTTGACTGTGTTGTCTTGTTCCTGATGTTGCAAATGTGTTTGACCAGGGGGGACATGAAAGGTAGGTCTCTAGATGACAATTTGACAGAAATAAGAGGAAAACTGTTGTTAATCATGGTTTTAAGGTTTGAGTTCAATATTGCAACACTATCATTGGTATTATCGAGGTTACAGACACTGCTCCAATCAAATGCACTCAACTTGGTTTCCATGGAAATTTTACAGTGATCCCTTGTGTCGTGAAAGGTGACATATTTCCAGAGAAGTTTGACTGGTACCAGTGGTTCAACAGTGACAACCAGATCGTCAGAGCACAAACTTGGTAGTTGCAGTCATTCTAGTGTAATGACTGTACATGTAGTTTTATTAATGTAATATGATTTTACTATACGTACATATATTACCAGCAATGAAACGCACAGAAAGGTTAAATGACCACTGGAATAGTTACCTGCCTTGCTCCAATCGGCAGCAACAAATGGTAATAAGTTTTCATTTGTAAACTTGTCAAAATCATTGCATTTTATCCTTTTGTCCACACTAAAGCTATAGAAATGGAAATATTTGGAATGCAGTGTATCATTTTGGTATGGACAGTTGGAATCAGAACCTTCGAAAATGGACTTTGTTTTTGGTGATACATTCTAGATATCCATCACTTTCAGCACAAAAATATAATATGTAAAACTAAAAAAAGCGAACAGAAAATTTCAGATTTACCTTCAGGTGTGGTTATGTGAGTAACATTTTCCTCCAACTTGTAGCACAACATTGTTGCATTGCATGATGGTGCCTGCTGTTGCAGGTATTACCACTCACTCAAGTGGCAAACTCATCATGCAACAAAATCCGTTGTTCAAGTTGTGAAATGATGTTGCAGAAAGTAGAATCAACTTCTACTTTTTGCAAGAAATTTTCAGATTTGTTGCTCATATTACCATGCCGCCACAACTTGCCACGCAACAAATCTTAATATATGTGCCTGTGAGTGTCAGTGCGCATGTGTGCTACTTGGGGCATGAAAAGAAAAGCAAACATGGTAGAACCAGAAATAATTGAGCACCTTGAAACGAGTGGTGAAAGTTTGGTATAGTTTTAAAAAAATAAACTGTCAGATGAAGAGAAAACAGGAGCTTATTGCTGCTCTTAAATCATCCCAACCTGCCGGGTGAAGGATAACATGGGATTAAATGCAAAATACAGACAATTATGAACAACAACTCTGGATTTGCTGTCGAAGAGTTTCAACAATTACACTTTAAAAAAACTACTTCACAGCCTGCAAACTGGTTTGACAAAGGAAGTGAAGAGAGTTCAACCAGGGCAAAATTTTATAGATCTTGACAACATAACATAACCATTTTAATTCAAAGTTTTCAATTGATGTGCAAGTGTACTTTTGAAGAAAAATATAGAATGATATTTATTTTATTTTTAATTACTGGATACTTGTACATACTCCATCTCCAAAGACGATTGATATATATATATATACACAAAATGAATGGGTCTTGTTCTTCTTCAGCGTTTTATTTGAGTCAATGTGTTTCATCTTCTGCCTTCGTCAGGACTCGTAAAAAAGTGATTATATTCTAATTGTGCTCTGGTTCTTATACCCTTACATCTTTAATTACTTAATTGAGTTATTAACTGTTCTTTGTTATGACATTTACAATACATAATGAGTTGTCCCTGGAAATTTTACACCGCATGTAAAATAATTATATGTACATACATTGACTTGCTCTAAACAATTTTTATTAGCTACATTGTTGCTTTTCAGTTATACTTGTTACATCCTATTGTAAATAGTTTTGTATTGCATATAACTTTATTTGTTCTAGTACTTCCCTCATCTGCGCATAATGGCTACCACCTTTGCGAATTAAAATTGTAAATGTAAAAGTAAGATCTTAATATTTCAATGAGTTTTGTAGACAAAGCGGCTTGTCTTTACTAGGCTAGACCAATTCAATTTTCTGAAGCGCAACCTTCCAGCTATGAAATTTTGAGAAATTGTAATAGGTGTTGACTTGATCAACACGAAGTTTTCCAAATTCAATATAAAATGTGTTCACATGCCTCGAATGACTTGTGAATTCACAAGTTAAGACACTTTGGAAACTCACACACCGAGAAATGCTGTCCTACCTGTTATGTTTTCTTGCAATATAAAGTTCTTTTGTTTGATCTGGTGAATCCAGACAGAAATTTAATTGACAATGACACAACCTTGCATTTGTTTTGTCACATATTTCCCTCGAAACCCTGGGATCAAAGAAATTGTCTTGCACATTTTAAAAGCATTATTTCAAGAGTGCTGGCCTGGTGCTGAGTGAATATGTTGTTGTGTCTCCTGAAATGTTTTTCCTATTAAGAGAAAGGTTTTAGTCGTCCTACGAATGACTAAACTGTTATCTCTTGGTTGTCTGAGATGACCAGGCGACTCTAAAAACCAAGCGCTGGCTACTTAAAATTGCGAATTATAATTGTAAAAGTAAGATGATGTCAGTGCGTTGCATTGACAAACCTGCTTGTCTTTACTGGGCCAAACCGATCCAATTTTCTGTAACACAACCTTTTTAGCTATGAAGTTTTGAGAAATTGTAACAGATGTCGGTGTGATCAACATGAAGTTTTTCAAATTCAGTATAAAATTTCAGTAGTTGACATGCCTGTCAGGACACGAACGACTTGTGAATTCACAAGTTAAGGCACTTTAGAAAGCAAATTGAGAAGACGCTGTCCTACATATTATGTTTTCTCATTATAAGTTGTTTATTCAATCTAATGGATCCAGCTTCAAATTAACAATGCAAACTTGCATCTTTTTTGTGACATGTTTGCATCAAAACCCCGGGATCAAAGAAATTGTCTTGCATATGAAACATTACTTCAAGCGTGCTGGACTGATACGGATCTGCTGAAAATATTTCTCCTAGTTAGAGACAGGTTTTAGTCATCCAACGAACGACTGAACTGTTATCCCTTAGTCATCCCACACAGAATCCAGTTGTCTGAGACGACCGGATGACCATAACCAAGCGCCATTTGTTAAATAGTACCAGTGAGTAGCCACAAATACAATTGGAAAACTGACCAGAATGCAACTTTTTCAAATACAATATAAGGGCCTTCCAGCTTGTTATGTGGGCAGCCCAAAGACTAGTTACCTCTTGTGAATAACCTGACTGAGTACTCTCAGAGTACTTGCTGCATTAACATGTTTTCTTATGCAGGATTAATTAGTGACCTTGGTGTAGGATAATTGAGAAAAAGGTAAATAAATAAATGGAATTAACTTTACAGTTCAGAAAGCAACAGAGAATCATTTTCTTTTTGTTAAAGACAGAACAATCATTCAGCAGTGAAGGTAGCCAAGGTACTGAGGCAAATCAGATACCAGATGTTGTTACTGAGCCTACACAAGGAGGCAGTGAACCTCTGAAACTCAACATGCAACAAGGTATGGAGGCATAGAGGATATGATAATAAGTAGTTTGTGGCTAGGCATGTGAATCATAAGCATGTGAGTATGTGGTCTAATTTTGAGGCATGTACATGCAACACCTGCTTAAAACATCTGATTTAGTTTGATAATGATTCCTGAGAGTAATGACTTCCCTACAGTAGCATACTTTACAGGTGCCACTATCAAACGTGTGTCTTCTCAGGGCAGTATCAGACCAGTGCATAGGTAAACTGTACTGTCTTCCCCAGTTGTTGTACCACCTTGCTCAGAACAGCAAGCTATTGCTTCAGTCTTTGAAGAATGAACAGCTGGTACTGTACCTAGTTTCCCAAATAAAGTAACCTATTTGTCAGGATTACAAAAAACACTAACTATGGAGTTAACAGCCATCCAACGTTAATAACCACCTAAAGCATAGACACTTTCCTAAGTTCAATGCCCCATCTAATTAAAGTAATGACCTTTTAAAATAATAACTTGTCAAGTTTTGTATCCTCCTAAAGTAATGGCACCTCCTAAGGTCACAATTCCTCCAAGCGATCCCTCCTCATTTTAACCCCTCCTAACGTAGTATATGCTATTATTAAAATTTATCTTTCAGTTTACTCAATGTAATGCATTGTTATGTAAATAGCCATTGAGCATATGGAAAAGGTGCTAAACAAATAAATCTTACTACTTGAAGTAACCAAGGGCTAGGGGAGTGCTGTGAACTGCTATAAGCAGTGAAGTAAAATATGCATGTTACATGTACACTTATTGTGATAAACAGATCATTACAGGTATAACAAATTCCAGTAATCCAGGAAAGGTAGAAATGTACAGTCACAGTAGTCAGATTAGTTTTGTTCTTCTTGCATCACATCTACAAATGGCTATGGCTTTTTACCCCTTTCTTCATCCACACACAGATTCCCCAGAAGAAAAACTAAACTTAGTTGTTAATAAAGCTATATTAATTTGAACTTTCAGGCAGTATTTGCCTACCCCCCCCCCCATGCCTTTTTAAGAATAGTGCAGATATTTTAAAACATTCAATGAGTCAAACAGTAATATAATACTTCTGGCTTATACTTCATGGGAAGATGTTGTCTCTTCAATTCAGAATCGCTTTGGCTGATTGCTTGCCAGCTCACTAGCACTACATGTGACTGGACTGTGCATGATTATGAGGCTCAAAAATCCAGATACCACATACGTATGTACGACCCAAACAAATCACAAAATTTGCTGGCATTTGAGTGAGACCACAGGCAACCCATCTGAAATATGTTGCTTTGCTCGCAGCAATTATTATTTCTAGTCATTCCTATCAGCAGCTGCCAGTGAGGTGAAACTGTCCTTTCACTCTACTGAAATTGACATTTGTGCCTACTAGAAGCAGAATTCCGAACACATTTTAACTTATGGAATGAAAACATCATTTTCTTTGTCGCACTACAGAAGTCTTTTTTATTAAAATAAACAAATACAGTGTAATGCAAGTATTGACAAGTAGGTGGAGAGCAACTCTGGTTTTAGTAGCAAAGCTTAATTCTCTGCTAACTTCTTGTATTTTGTTGATAGCAAAGCATTCATAAGTTGAATATGACAGAATAAAGATTTGCAGCCATACAAATAATAATAATTTGTAATAGAGAAAGTTGGTAGTTGCTTCATTTTATCTTTGTACAAAGTCAAAAGACAAAACTTATATTAATATTGTCTCAAAATTGACAATTATAATAATACATTTATCACAAGCTTGAGTTTTACATCTAATTTTGGGCTGAGGCTTACTGTTTTTAAATATTTTGAAGCCTCAGGCTCAAATGTTCTTAAAATGTTCTTAAACATGACTGTTGGTATTGAGTGACCGGAAGTACAAATACACTTTATTGAACTGACTGCTACCCTGGCAGGCAAGAAAGAAATATAGTAATAAATAAATAATATTTAAAACAAATTTGTGCATATAGAACACTAAAGGTGATGTTCTTAAATTTGGGGTATTTTTCAGCCTCATGTTTTGAAAAATGGTTCTTGTATAAAACATAGGAGTTACCATTGGTAATAGTAAGTGCTGCAAGCTACTATTAAAGGTCAGAAAAGCAATAGAGTAAGATATACATGTTTTTTGCATGCACATTATGGTAAACAGGTTATTGCAGGCATGACAAATTTCAGAAATCCAGGAAAGGTAGAAATGTATGGTTATAGTATATCAGTTTTTTATCAGTATCAATATCAGTTTTTTCATCAAACCATCAATGTGTAGAGCATTATTTTATCTTTCTGCATTGCTATTGTGACAGTGTTGTTTCTCAAACTTTAAAAGTTTAAAGGTAGTTCATATATATTTCCCAAGTGTCCACTGGTGGTATATTGGGCTTGCACATATAAAATAAAGTTACTCAGATTATTATAATTATAACAACAAATCACAAAATTTTGTAAAATTTTGCATGTATGCAAAATTCGTCCTGTTACCTAGCCCCTCCAAATTTCCCCTTGCTATTTTACTTACTTCCCTTTCCACACACAGATTCCCCAAAAACAAAGCTATCATATTAACCCAGCCTTGGGGGCATATGTTCCCTACCATGCCCCGATCTCCCTTTACCACTTCTTTTTTAAAACAATGCGGACCAGGTCCACTTTTGTCATTCAGTCTTCACTCTTTTTCTTTTCAACTAAATTCTCGATAAAACAAATTTAAACAAATCACAAAAGACGTGCAAACTCAGTACTAATTCACTCGAATATTGCAAACATCTTAATCTTTGGCTTTGCTCAGGGCTTTGATGGTGTCTGTTGATTACAGTAATTATAAAACAACTAAATAAACAAACTGAGTTAAATAGTGAGTAGTAAGAAAGAGCATAAAGATTATAAAGCATATCTGTGAGCCAAGGTTTATAATTATATCACAGGCAGACAACTCTTAAAGTTTGGGGAGATATGAAAATCTCTCATACATTTGTTGCACGCTGTTCTGATCTCATACATTTTCTGTAATTATTTATTTGAAACCGCGTGACGTGATCTCATGCATTTCTGTAATTTGTAACGACTGATCTCAGTTTGTTTCAGTTACTTCAGAGTGATCGAAAAATATCCTTCATAAGTACTTTATTTTTCATCCTGTGAACTCGAAAACACTAAACAAGAAAGTAAATAATATTTAATATTTAATAGATTTTACTTATTTTACGCCTTTTGTGTTGTCTTGAGTGATTTGATGGGGACTTGCGACGGTTGATTTGACGCTCACCATAAACATAGATCAGTAAATAACACAAGGCAGCCACCGAGAACCGACTGTCTCAGAGTTTCCCTGAATTTCTCACACTTCCACGAAACTCTCGTTATCAGTCCTGCGTCACCGTGGTGAAAATCATTACAATCGCTTGTTTCTAACGAGATTTAACGACGTACTGTATTAATGTTTCAAATACCTCTGACTTTGCCTGCTGCTCCGCTTTGTAAAACTTTGTGTAGCTTTCGTTTATGTTTCCACCTCCGTGCTACGGGTGACGTTTGGTCGAGTTTGGCAGTAACACATTCAAGGAATCTCCAGCCCTGCACCACGGATCGACTGTGGTTTATGTTTTTATGTGGGATTCACAACCATTTTGACTCAGACTTTGTTTGATAGCAGCAAAATCTGGCGCTGCACTACATGTTACTACGCATGATTCTGAGGCTCAAAAACAGCACATACGCTCCAAGAATTTGCTGCCGGCATTCGGGTGAGACCACATGGAGCCCATCTGAAATATGTTCCTGCTTGCATCGCTCGCAGCAAAAAGAGTGTATTGAATTTTCAGGGATGTCGGCTGTATCCCTCGAGTGTTGCGTTACTCACTTGCTCTATCCAAAAATATGTTATATTTTATCTTTGAGTTCATGTTCAACCTCCTCTGCATCCCATCTTCATAGTGGTTGTAGCATGTTTGTTGTTATTCCCAGTTATCACAGCCCTGGAGGATAGAATGGTCCAAGCCATCCACTTCATTTCGACAACACAAGCCAAAAGACAACGTTTGTTCGCTTGCTCAGCGAAAAACTACCATTCACTGCTGCTGGAGGACATTAAGTCAGTTGCATATTAAAACACAGGTCACCCAAGCTCTTAGTTCGTATTTGATGTTTATATTACATGGCTTCGAAAGAGCGCGGTATATTACAAGACTTTGTATGGGAGTTTGCTCGATCCATGAATATTCTTTAGAAACAAAACTTGCAAAATAATATTGTTTCACTTACTTGTACGGTGTCTTTTCCTGTTGCTATATGTGGAATCCTGAGCCGTTTCGAGCATTATTGAGCGAGTTATAGGAAGTGGAACTTGAGCAAATTCCCATACAAAGTTTTATAAGGCCAAATAAAAAAAAGTTTTTGTTTAGCGTCCATCCATCCAAATTTTTCCAGGTCGGGAGGGCGTTTTTTTTTTAGCAATGAGGCTTATCTTGTCTTTATTATACAATGGGGCACCAGTTTGCACCTACATCTGAGTGATTA
>JAOBRH010494585.1:0-10013 GCA_027575125.1 Umimayanthus parasiticus | reverse complement strand
GACAACAATACACACCCCTGGTACACTGAAAGGACGTCAATACACACCCCGGGTACACTGAAAGGACGACAATACACACCCCTGGTGCACTGAGAGGACGACAATACACACCCCTGGTACACTGGGAGGACGTCAATAAGCCCCCTCCAAGGTCATAAGGATTTCTATAGAACAACATTATAAGGAAAATTTAAAGTGAAAGAAGTTCCTTTGTTTGTGATGTTTTGCCGATTCTAAAACATAGATACCGCAAATGGTGAGAAACATTGTAAGCAACTAAAGTTTATTTTTCAATCTTAATGTAAACTGTCGATTGTGAAAACTTATTGAACAGCATTATTTACTCCTTGAAACGTTACTATAAGTTTTGAAAACGAATTTATAGTCAATATTAACTAAATACTATTTTATGGATTGAGTAGCATAACCATTTTTGTCTATTCAGTTTAGAGTGGTCGTACGGTCAGGACTTATATAAAACATTTGTTGTATTTTATGCCGAGTAAGTATTGCAGAACCTAGGAGATTTAACAAAAGCTTCCGCTATTGTGGTAGAAGAACTATTTACCTAGCTGCTTTGTTAACTGTAGTACAGTCATTATGTTTACCTAAGATCACTTAGTCCTATACTTGTAAATGTGAGTTTCCTTATTAAGCGAGATTAAAAATAACACTTTTATCTTTAGAGCAAACACATCTGTTCTCTTGTCTATAAACAATTGATTCTCTTTACAGAGCTGAACTATATTTCCTTGGATCAAAACGTTTCCGATACATTTTAGCAAGTACTTTTTACTAATTGCAGCTGATATTATATGAGAAGCACAAAATTATTTTAGAAAAACAGAAGCAACAGAGATTGAAAAAACTATCTTCCAAAAGGCAAAACTATCGAGTAGCAATATCTATCTATCCTTGCAACATGGAGGAAATGTCGATACACACCTCTGGCACACGAAGAGAGCTAAAACGTCTTTTGGCCAATATAGATGTAGATGTTGAATGATTGATTGGACGAATGAAAGAATGAGCCAATGAATAAATGAATGATTGAATACTTATTTGTTTGTTTGTTTGTTTGTTTGTTTACCACAGAGTGTCACAACTCATCAAATACGACGTCTGTCGAAGCTTTTGAACAACGTCCATTTTAATCACCATACAATATACTTGTCCGGTCATTACACAGTACACTTTTTTTAATTAAGAACACACTTAATAAGAACAGTGAGGCTCAAATCGCCTGAGAAATAAGAACAAATTAAGAACAACTTGAGGCTGAAATGAAAATTTATAAAAAAAATATTAAAAAAAGAAAAAATAGCAAAACGAGCGTAAAAAGAAAAAATAGCAAAATGAGCGTGGCAAGCAGTCATCGCACAGAGTATCACACATTGAATAAATTTTATAACTTGATACAGTACATGTAATACTATTAAAATGACTTGTCTTGCATGTACACACGTTCTTGAAATAAAAATTGGGCATACATAAACACCGAAAGGCCTTTGAAGTCGATTTTCAACCATAAAAGAATATATTGCAGTTAAGAACAAAATGAGAACATTTTGAGCCTCAAATTGTTGAAAAAAAAATAAGAACATTGACCCTGGGAAAAATTTTATATGTTCTTAATTTCAAAAAACGTGTACACCATACAGTATACTTGTCCGGTCATTACACAGTACACCATCAGTATGCTTAGCCAGTCATTACAATCGTTGTTTCGCCCTTGCTTCACTGCTCATTCCCTCCCTAATTTTCAGTTCATCAAATCCATAAATTAATTTTTAAAAAGGAATTTCAAAACAAACCCTAACAGAAGCTGATACTATCTTTCCAGAGAAAAGCTACGTCACCTGTTGAAAGTATCAGTCACAGATCAGAACTTTGCCTTATTTTGATATACAACACAAACTGTTTAGACTGTTACATGTAAACGGGCGACCGTAAGGGCCCGTAAGTGGGGCTGAAGAAGCGGACTGGATTCAAAAGAAAATCTATTCCGTGGGTAAAAAGATGGGAATCAGGCCAGATTATCGAAGAGTGGCACATTTTAAATTATATTTTTTAAAAAATGAATTTATTTTTATAAAAAGTAAAGCAAATCAGATCGGAGATCCGCTTACTCAGGCACACCATTCAGTGTTGTCACACCGTCATCTAGAATTCGGGAGATTCGCATTCATAAAACAGATGATCTAAATAATCTGTATACTAATTAACTATAAAAGGCTTGACGAAACGTAACGTGACAGAGAAAGCATAAATTATTATAAAAAGAATTAAAAATCGGGACAAAAAAGCAATATCCAAGAGGTACTTCCGATTGCCGGATACAAGAAGAATATTCTAAATCGCGTAAATTACTTAACAATTCTTTGCTATGAAACTGGGTGAAACTTCTGTCTGTTCTGTGAAATCTGTGGGAGTTGAAAGCTCGGAGAGAACGCACTTGACAAGCCCTTCAGTTTGAATTACAGGAATGTAAGCGAGTCCGGATGACGTGTGACCCTAACGCAGGAGTGCCAGATATGAACTCATGACCCGCCACCGGGCTGCGATATGCAGAGTTATATGTTCAATCTCTAATATACACGCGGAAGACTTCTCGAGTTTTCGAACCATCTGATCATCAAATATTGCAAATACTCCATGCTCGATTTGTTTGTGTTGCCACTACTTCGCACATATCGGAGGTGGGGGATATATATGATGCCAGCCTATAAGCTATTTGAGTATTTCAAAATCATTGTCAAAATGACGTCCGCCTTACCTCGCTTTTGTTGCCCGAACCTGTACAGCATCCGCTTGAATTCTGGTTCTGAAAAATATAATTTTTTTTGGTTTTCTTCTAAAGCTTCCCGATTACTGTCATAGTAAACTAAAACTATAGGGCGCTATACGTGTGAACACATAAGCTGGCCTCAATTCTACTGCAGAATAATAGCTGCTAAAGTAAGTGCAAGTGTTATTTGCATTATCAAAAGTAACAGCCATTTAAAGTACCTCGTTTGTCAATGTGCCTAAAACTCGTTCCTTGAACGACAGTCACGAGTAGCAGCAGCGAAGACGCCAGTAAGACCTTGTTTGCCATCTTGTATTATTCACCTCCTGCTCCGTTCACCTCTGGTTCGACGCTGAGTTCTCGGGGTGCTTTTATAGCCCGCCACACGTATTGGCCAATAACAGACCGTGTCTGTCAGTAGTCATCAGCGTTCCCATTAACGGTCATACGATATGACTGATATTGGTTGATAACGTCCAGCTTTGACCTCAAGCACGGCATATAGCGCATGCATTTGAAATCACGTTTCTGGTGGCCGCCCATAAGAGCCACGCCATTAAATCTGAACATAATGAATGGGGGTCAAACTCCAAGATTTTCAATATTTTAACGCACCGTGAGATCTGTTTATCACTTAATCAGTGGTACCCTTCATTCAAAGACAAAATAGAACTTATTTCTTTTTACAAGTGAATATTGATTTCTGATACCGTTAGAAGTTAAGTTACGGACAGTAAAAAAACTAAAATGACAGCAGTATGCGTGATATATGCAATATATCTATTTTAAAAATAGTATTGTCGGTTCATGTGACTGAATATAACATATTTATATGTAGTTGACAACAATTAGCTTGGCAGATAATTCCAATATTAAACTTTCCTCTTTTTATTAAAATATGTCTATTAATCAATAATCATATGACAGTGTGTTGAAGAATGAAGAATTGCCGGAAGAAGTCAGTGTAGTCATTCAAGTGAGAGATTGCATTTTTTTTCATTCCTGACTAGCTGGTCTAGTCTGAACCAAATACTTGGTCAGTTTGACCGTTAACGGCACGGCCCGCGCGTTTGGCAGTCAGTGACCGACTTTCCGAGTACCATTTATGATATTCTGGCCACGTGTGGGTGGAGCAGGTCAAGTGCGGAGCAGAGACTGTTTATAAGCACCACTTTTATAATACCAAGGATCAATACATTTGAATAACAAGTAACATAAGCTCTGGGGTACAAAATCAATTTGTGGTGCATAGCAATTGTAGCAAGATGCAACGGTTTCAGAACAAAAACAATCAACTGAACCTGCGCTGTTTTTAGCTTCAATAAAAGTATTTTAGTTCACACTGTTACCCTACTACATACATGTACATCATTAGGACGAAAAGAGCTGTAGTACTAGTTGGCTCATAGCCACAAAACCAAGTATAAAAGAATTCAGTTTTTCTTATAACTTTCTAGAATGGATGGCTATATAGCATATCATGAAGCTGCAATGTTAACCGCTGGCCAGACTGCGACACACTAAAAAGGCTAGGAGAGCCGTTTCAGTTATAAAATGTTCTCAGTACGAATCTAACTTAGTGTGTTAAGTATCAACTGCCCAAAACGTAAAATGAAGTAGATAAAATAATTCAATTTTTGAACGATTTCCTTTGAAATACCAAACTGCTTAACTTCTAACGCGGACTGAATCGATCAATTCAGGATCATGTAGTCCTGAGCGGGTCTGTGCATTATGAAAAAGAGACTGAACAAACCTTGGGACTGTCAAAAGATTATTGTCAGTAAATAATAAAACAAATAAGTGTTATATGCATAGATAATTAATCTGTGTTGAATATATTTTGAAGAAAATATTGGCACTGGCGAGCTGTTTTGCCCATATCCCTGGCCAACACTGCAGCAACCGTTTGGCTTGATTTTGGCGAAACAGCCGCAGTTTATTTATATTTTTACTGTTTGTAGCAGTGGCAATTACGGGCAATTACTCGGTAATAATGCTGGCTCAGCTAGATAGCCTTTGCAGTGACCACGGAGTCAGGAGGGGCTGGGGCCTGGGGGCTTTGAATAACGCATCAGTATTTTCAAAATTATAAAAATTTACCTTGACCCTTCCCTCCTCCAACTTTAAATCACTAATCAGGCCCTCAATCGTAATCCCTGTCCTTGAAAGGCTGGCACTGGACACGAAGCGGTATGTGAGTTTGTTATGGACCTGGAGGGACTGCACGCCACATACACTCCATCATATTTTATTCTGATAACCTGATAATTTTGACCGAAGCTCACTGTTCTTATTATTTTTAGTAAAATCAGCCTCAAGTTGATCTTAAATTGCTCAGTTTTATTTTTATACATAAAATAACTGAATTGGATTCTTATATCATGTGCATGTATGTCTGAAGCATAACTTGGGCCCGGGATTTTTCTTAGTCCCTTAGATGCTCTTAAATTTGGGAGAATCTGAGGCTCGTTGTTTTCTATAATTTGTTCTTATAAAATAAAAAGTCTGTGTGTAAACAGTATCAAATGGTGTATTTTTAGTTTCCCTGTCTCATTTAATGAAAGATTGCTCCGTCAGTACGTCGAAGATCAACAGCTTATATATTTCACTCCTCACCACACAAAAGTCAGTTCATATGACCAGTCACAGGAAGTCTTCTTTTCAAAGTAACGCTCACATACCTCTCAGTTCCTAAAATAGATCAAGGCCAAGAGGCAAGAAACGTTTTAATTTCGGCAAGTGAATAAGCCCTGAGGCTTAGTTCAAAGATATCGCTGAATGTGTTATGTAGCTGTTGTTTCTCTCCCGATCAGATTCAATTGCACAACGTACCAGCCTTACTAGCTCACCGCATGGCTCAGCTCAGGTGCATATGTAACAAAATCACATTCCTTCAGCTTCATCTTTCACTTCCTATACTCATTAATTCGTTGACTTGCCTAGTTCCAGTATTTTCCTTTCCTGTGACCTCTAGCGCTGACAACAATATTTTTATAGTTCCATGTAAATATTTTGCCTGAGGGGAGACGTTAATGAAAACACAAGAACACGAGTAGGTCTGTAACGACGTTATTTTGAAAAAGTCAAAGTTCTTCGGTTCCTGAGCCGACCTGTCAGAGGAAATATGCCTTTTTTCTACACTTTGTTACCAGTGGAATCCGAACTGTTTTGTTAATTTTGAATGGACTAACACAATTATAAACTATCCAATTCCCTCGGCGGTGGGGGAATGGGGGGAGGAGAGGGTACACCTTTAACTTTATAACAGTGCATGCGGCGCCAAAAGATATAGGGTTATAATTGAGCTGTTTGGCCTGAAATTGGGTATGAAATTGGACGAAAGTGCTGGGATGTGCTGTTTTAGAGGGCTGGCCTGAAACTGGATAAACAACCAGTTTTAAGTCGGACACATCTGATTAGAGAATTCTCATAATTTGGTCTGAAAATGGGTACAAAGCCGTTGAGGGTTTCACGAGGCGCACTTCACACGCCCACCACAATGACTGAGGAATACTCCGCCCACGAGAATAATTTTCTCGGCTCTCCCAGAAACTGCAATACTATAACGATCTCACTTATTCTTCCTGAATACCAATTTTCAAGATTTTTGAATTTTTTGTGACCTTAACTTAATCTTACCTAGCGTAACCCTAACCAGCACTTGACTTTGGAACGCTTGTTGGCTAATTGTTTTCAAAACGGCCGAGGTACACCTCGTGTAAGAAAGTGCAGCACCACTTTTCAACCGTTTGAAAGTCATAGGACTATAAAGAAAATATAGATTTAAATATAGAACTATATTCCCGATTTTGTGCGCGAAAGTTTTGTTGCAACTGGGATGGAGAAGGTACGTATAGAACTGATAACTGTTGAGTGTTTGGCAGTTCACTTGTTCAACCGAGTCCAAGAAAGCAGTTATGTTTGGGGGGTAGATACGTTAGTATTGTTTTTGTTAAAAATAAGATGCAATATTTTGTTGGCACTGACCTTTCTGGGAATTTCAGTGCGAGTTATTCAATATATAGGATAGTTTATATATCTGGGCCGTGAGCCAGCTGGCCAGGTGATGGGTATCACAGTGCATGTCAAGTACTGGCGATTACAACCGCGCCTCGTTCGGCCTGTTGACTGTTGACCCAAAATATTCACTTCCCCTGTAAAATCTAGCCATGCAAATTCAAAATAATATATACTCTGTTTTTGTCTTTTTTAAAATTAAAACAACCCATTAATCTCAAAGACTCACTACGTCTGTCCTACATTTATTCGACGGGGCGACGTGCTCTCTGACATCCACGACGCTAAAGGAAGCAAAGCGAGATGCCGCCAGTTTAAGTGTTTTCAAAACACAGGCTATAATGATACTGAGATGGTGAGTTGGGGGAACCAGTCACATCACAGCATTTGTAAGATCTTTCAGTGAATTCGTTTATTTTGATAGCCTTTTCCTGTTTTTCTCTTTCATATCATTTACAATGGAATTCAGTAGGTTCGAGTAAAGGCATTACATGAACTATATTTACCGATGATTCAGCTCAGAACCTGTGGGAGCGACTTCTTGTGACACGTCAGAGTTACGGATAGACACTGCAATGTATCCCAAATTGCCACCTTGCGCCTTCTCAAGTAAAAGTTTTACATTCAGATATGTAGATAAGGTTATATTCATCTTCCAAAACAACTACGTTAGATATTATTTGGTCTTTAATTTCTCAGATGTTACTTTGTATTTTTAAGGCCAATATCCTAAACATGTATAAAATGAATGAAAAATAACAAACTCAGTTATGACACATTGTTGTGACACATGTTTGAAATGTTTTCAATAGCGCTGTAAAACAAAAAACCTGAAGATACTGGCAAGCCCAATTTGACAGTTTCATGTGTGAAGTGTTGAAGTATAATATACGTGGCAGATGAAGGATCTTTTACCATTATTAATTCTTTCGTTAAATATACCACTTTAGTCACTAATTTGCTTAAAGTTACCCTGGTATAACAAAGTATTTTCTGTCTTTCATTCGTTCACGCGCGTGAAGTAATCGAGCAGAAATTGTTTTCAGTGTGAATATTAAAGTTTCCACGATCTCGGACGAGTCATAGTAAAACAGCTTTAACCCCGGTTTCAATTTCTTGCAATTTGGGCCTGTTTAATATTGAAGCGAAGTCTAAACCTTAGCCGATCTTCATCCTTTGTTCAATGGTGTTGGGAACAATAGCTAGACACTGAGTATAAAGATTTGATTTCCTTTAAACAATCGACCCTTTCTGGCTTTCAGTCTTTGAGCTTGAATTTCGCATTTAGGTTTGTTACATACGTCAATTACCAATACTGCAAATACAGTAAAAGCCCACATAAAAGAACAGAGGATTATTAAGAACACTCAGGCTGAAGTTTGGTCAAGAAAGTACCATATACATAAGAACAAATTTAGCCTGGCAAATGAAAAACATTCTTACATAATAATGGTTATATTAAAATTTTGCCGAGTTTCGTACTACACCCCTATTGTCTAAAGCACCAAAACTTCTACCTCCCCAAATGTTATTATTATCGCCTTAATTTATCCATTCATTCAACAAAACACTGTGGTTGCACATTAATATCGTCTGTGTGTTCAATATTTCGAAAACAATTTTAAGAACACCTTAAGAACATCTTCAGGCTGATTTTGTAGAGAGCTTCCGATGTATAAGAACAAAATCAGCCTGAACCCAGAATCTTGTGTTTTTTATGCGGGTTTTTAGTGTATTTGACTAGCAAATGTGGGTGCAATTTGCAATTCTGAGCGAGAATTATTTTCTTAGACATACACTTTCAGGCGATTTCACTTTGTACAAGAAAAGACTTCAAAGTTTTCCCTTACACAATGTTAAGAGTGAAAAGCAGTCATTCACTCAATATTAGTAGTCTCTCAAAACAACACAGAAAGAAAATCACAATTTACTCTGAAAACTAGGCTCTTTTAAATCCGCCATTCCACAATTCCTGCTCAAATTTTAACAAGGTAACAGCTTTTCAATCAACTCTTCTCCTCTCAGTTGGTTATGAAGAACTTCACAAAGACAAGATGAATAAGTACTTTGAGACAACGCCAACTGGCACTGGCACTGCAACACAACCGGCAACGCCTTGCACCACAAATCTGACCTCGTTTCATGATGGGAAAGTCCAGACATTTTGTAGTTTATATCAAGTCTCGTGCCGGATCTGCGTTCTCCAGAAATGATTATTTTTTTTTACAATTTCGGGCATCTTGTCCATGAATGGCACAACTGTTGGAAGTTCCAACATTTTTTTGTCGGCCTATTCACAGTGGCGATAAACAGTTCTAAGGTAGGAATTGGCAAGGATTCAGCCCTCCATTTAATGATGAGCGTAAGCGCCCGCAAATGGTCGAAAATAGAGGGCAATTTGTTAATTTAACCATAAAACTGAAGCGTTCCATCGGGCAACATTGTTATTTTAAAAAGGGACTGGCTATGTCACGTGACCACATGACGCACTTCAATGATGTTTTTTACCCAAATCAAAATCTCGAACTGTTGTCGAATAATTGCAAACGAAATATTTCACGGGAAGATTTGTTTTCTTCGATACAATACAAAATTACACTTATCTCAGTACTTTTTCTTCAAAGTCAACTTTCTCGAAACAATTTTTCGCCGAAGTATACAACAGGGAAATATAAAGGCATTTTTTTGGCCTATCGCAGCTGATTTTTTTAACAAGCTCTAAAATGGGTGATATTAAAAATAAAACATGATGAAATATTGTTTTGGACAACCAACAGTACTGACTTTTTTTTTGAACAACCCACAGCATAAAACTGTAATTTGAGAGAATCGGGATCTTGATGGAGAAGCGCGTTGGTTTGGACTGAACAATTCTCTCGATTTCTTTATGTAGCACGGTTTTCCTGAAACTATTTTTATCACTAAACTTTTATAGAACTCTACGAGTCTACCATCCCTACCATCGGTACGTAAGTTTTGGCTACCCGGCTAAAATTAAGGATGTTTATATAGCCTAATCAGTACCGTAGCTGGGCAAATTGTTTTTTGGGGGTCCAACTCCTCCGAAACCTAGAGGGTTCGAGGGGAAAACCCCCGGAAAATTTTTGAAATTTTCACTCCTGAAATCACTGAAAATGCATCCAATTTCAGAAACTAACTAATTTGTACGGGGAACTCATCTATTAATACTTTTTCTCTCCAAATC
>JAOBRH010494475.1:0-10014 GCA_027575125.1 Umimayanthus parasiticus | reverse complement strand
ACGTGCCCCCCCCAATATTTCTAGAATTATAAAGAATTAGTAAGAAAAAGTGTTTTGTGCCCCCCCAATATTGAGTCACTAATGGTGCCCCCCGAATCTCAAAGTTGCTCCGCGTCCCTGTATAGGTAGATTCATCAGCACAGTTCATATAACTGGTTTTAAGCGCAGATCAATTTGACTGTCATCAGAAATAGTTACAAATCGATGTAAATGCTCTTCCAAATTAATTGTCCAGTTATCCTTATCAAAAAAACACTTAAGTCACTGGACGTAAACTTGCCTAACTAAAATGCTTATTGTTCAATCTCTGCATGCATGACTGAGATTAGGGGTTGCGAAGAGGAGGGGGAATGGGACTGAAGAAAGGTGCGTGTGTGTCAGGGAGAGATGGGGGAAGCGGGGATACTCTGGTTTGCAAGTTCAGATCTCAGCTTGGACTGTTAATCATAGCACATCAGAGCTTATTGCCATAAAAGCAGATAAGATTTTCAAACAGCTTTCTAGGACTGGATCTTCCCTCTGTGCGGGGTTACAAACTAAAACAATAAAATCTAGAGTGGATCGGAAAACATTCTATTTCGCAATCACTTCAAAGTTACATTACAGTTATTTGAGATCAATTATGTTTTGAAACATATTTACAAAATTAATGGTATATCGTTTTTATTTCAATTAGCGCCCTGGGCGCTTATTAAATGTTCAGTCAGGACTTTTAGGCAAGGCGCTTATTCGGGGCTGGGCACTTGTTATGTTTTCACCATTTTCAGCCACACATTTTCAGAAAGTTTATTTTCCATCAACAAGACAAACAAAGACAGAACACTGTCTACCTTTATATAGCGAGTATTTACGATTTTTTAAGGGGGGGGGGGGTGTTTATTCATTGCTGGGTGCTTATTATAAAACTTCTTTGGCTATCAGGGTGGGCGCTTGTTTGAGGTTGGGCGCTCATTCGAATAAACATAGTATGCCAGTTATGGTGTTCAATAATATAACTTACTAGAATGTAAATATCAATGAAAAATAATGTAAGCAAGTATTGAAAGTTTCTCTAAATTGGCGAATTGGCGACTGCGCTCGGTCTAGGGAGCTTTCTAATTCCCTAATGAACCCCTTCACTAGTTATCGAATGGCCTATGAACAAGTTTATTGTACAGAATGCTCAATGATAGATTGTATTTGAGCAAGTTCTTCATCGGTTGGTTTGCTTTCTTGCTGGTGAAGACCACTGTTCTAGTTTCCTAGTGAATCTCTTCACTAATTCTCTAAAAGTGGGACTGAACTCGCGATGACATTAGCCATATGTGTCATGTGATTTACATAGCCTATGTCGACCAAGCTTGCTGTACAAAATGTATATTGATTTGTTTGCTCTTTTTGTCAAAGAAAACCACTAAATGTCTCTCTAAATGTGGTAACGCTTGACGGCATATGTGTCAGGGAGCCTTCTAGTTCCCTAAAGAATCTCTTTACTGAATTAATTTTAAGTTATATCGCATAGCCTATGAACAGGCTTACTGTACAAAATGTTCAATCGAACTGAACGTGTATTCGCTTTTTTTTTTATAAGAACAACGAGGCTCAGATTTGTCCCAAAACCAAGAACAAACGAAGAACAATTGAGGCTCGGTTTCAAATGCAAATGTAACTGCAAGTTTTTTTAAAATTGAAAAACACAACACATCACGCCATTACATGTAGCGTTTCATTCACTTGCAGATCTTTCTGCAGTTAGGCACACTCGGTGAGCAGAGAAGAAAATCAAAACTGTACCGCACGTGTTTTATGACAGTGCCGATGTGTAATTACGGCAACAATAAACCTATGCTGTAGAAATAAAATTAACTTTATAAAAATGTTCAAGAACAGAACAATTTAAGAACAATTGGTGTTCAAATTGTGTAAGAACTCAAGAACAACGAGGCTCAGCCAAAATTTACTGGTTCTTATAGAAAACGTGTACGAGCGTGTTGCGTAACGTCTTCAATGGTCGTTTGCCTTTATGCTGGTGACCACTAAAAGTCCTCACATTGTGCAAAGTCTCAACTGCATACATGTCAAAGGGTCTTCTAATCCTGTAATAAATCTCCTCACTAGCTATCGGATAGTCTGTACGGAAGCTTATTGTACAAATGTTCAATGTTTTGTTTGCCTTTTTGCTGGTGAAAGCTACTGAGGAGTTCTCCATACGTGCAAAGTTTCGACGGCATATGTGCCCGAGGCGTCTTTCAAATTTCCTAATGATCGTCTCCACTGGTTATTGAATAGCCCACGAACAAGCTTATTTTAACAAATGTTCAGTTGTATAACGATGTATACGAGTCAGTGTTGCATAACTTCTTCAATGGTGGGTTTGCTCTTGTGCCGATGAAGGCCGCTGAATGTTCCGCTAAATGTGCGAAGTCTCGACCGCGTGTGTGTCAGACTGCGTCTAAACGCCTGGCGAAACTCTTCACTGACGATGGAATAAATGACAGGGTTCAGGGAGGAATTCGCAAGCAGGAAGATTACCATAACATTGTACAGTAGCCACACGTATTTGTAAGTGTGTAATGGCGGATAGTAGAGCACCATCAGGCGGAAAACATTTCCAGGCAGAGCAGTAATGGCGAACACAAGAACCACGGGGGCCAATAACTTCATGGCTTTTGCGTTGTGCTTCTCTCGTCGCGTTAAGGCTTGCGCTTTTAAAATCTTCTTCGAGGAACTTGTGTTGCTGTGTGGCGGGGGAGAAATGTTTCTTTCCTCACGTATATACTTGTGAAAGTTTGAACTTTGGCGAATCTTGCGCGAAATCTCGACATAGGCGAACACGCAGATAGTCACAGGGATGACATACCAGAAGACGACCGTCGTGATAACGTAGCACTGCTGCATGAGATTGCCGCTCTCACGGTCTGGCCACCGTGCCGTGCATTCCGAATAACCGTACATCTCCACGTATTCCACTACGAAAAATAGCGGAAGGCAAACCACGAGAAAAGACACGATCCACATTGCCGCGATAGTCCACTTGGCGGACCTGATGGTCGCGTGGCACGCGCGTTTCCCGCTGCAGCCCCAGACGATCGCGCGGTAACGGTCAATGGCAATAGCCGTGATGGACCACACAGCCACACCAAAAAAGATGTCGGTAAGTGGGAAGAAATATTTACACACCGCCTCACCCAGGTGCCAGTGGAAAGGGTCTTGTTCTCTGAGGACAGCCAGGGGGAAAGTTGTCAACAGCAGCGCCAAATCAGCTACGGCCAGGTTTCGAATGTGGTTGTTGACAACAGTGCAGAGCTGGGGCTTAACACTGATGATGAATATCACCAACACGTTGCCGACCACACCCATTGTTGCCATGGAAACCTCGATGATTAACCTAAACACCATCACTGCAAAAGGCTCCTTGTAGATACTGGGAAGGGCAGGATCAAAATTCGGTTCCATTTCGGCTGGGGGAATTGTAGCCGTGGCCTCCATTGCTGTGACGTCTGCCCAACTTTCTTACTCCTGCTGAAATATTTCAAGTAAGCGTCTGAATTGTATTTTTTCTGATGTGTGCGTGATTGTGTTTGGATTTTTTCTTTCATTGTTTAGTGTGTTATTTGTTGCGCGCGCATTTTCTTATTTTGTTTTTCGCGCGTGCTTATATCATTGTGTTGTATTTTCACGTTGCACGCAAACTTTCTATTAACGGTTGCAATTTTATTTTCCTTGCCTATACTAACGTTTGTTTAGTAATTAAGTTCACATAGTGGGTAGCTTCTCCTAAAATGGTCTGTAATTGGTCTAGGATTTAATGGAGCCGAAACCAATTGTAGAATTGCACACGTTTTAGGTTCCGGGGGGTACTCCCATATAGTTTGGGTGAGGGCGTGCCGTTGGGTTCGCGAAAGTCCTACCCTCTACTAGACCAAACTTTGCAAATTTTGTGACCCTATACAAGACTAAAAATGCTCAATTGTTCTCGATTTCAATCTTTTGTGAGCAATTTCGTTAAACGGGACCCTATACTAGACCAATTGTCTATGATTACTAAACCCCATGCCAGACTAAATGGCTTGAAAACCATACTCTTTCCAGCAGCACATACCCGTGTAGCTAATATATGGGAGTACCTCCCCCCCCCGAGTTTTAGGTATCCTACTGATGATTAGTTACTGATTTGCCTTTTATTTCAGCGACATCATAGCGGTCTGTACAGTTTCAATACCAAGAACAAACACAGCTACAGTGCAGTCTTTATAATACACCACTGGAGAATTCCTTCACAATTGAGGGGCCAAGGAGATATATCGAAATTCGCAGGACTTGGGATCTTTGGCAATTATATATGGCAATTTTCCCACTCCAGTTTTTCTGGCCAATTTTGGCCCTGGTTCGGTTTTTCTTTACAAAACAACTGTCCTGTCTAACGTTCTCAAGTAAGAAAGCTTTTCACAATCAAAATTTAGTCCAAGAGACACTTAACACGTTTTCCACAAGATCTCTACCAATAAATCGCCTTTAGTGTTGTACATGTACAAGTTTATTTAAAAATTTTTTTATAGTTATAATTATATTATATTTCTTTCTCGCCGACTAGGAAGCGTGGTTGTGCTTCCGGTTGGTTTGTACGAATGGAAAATTGAATAACAACTGCCCACCCATACTAACAATTGTGTTTTAAGAGACATTTTAAGGATATTTGAGGCTGAAACCCTCAAAATATTTAAGAACATTCAGCCTCAGCCTAAAAATATTTTAGACGTTCTTGCAAAACAAAGAGTTTATCCGTATGAGGGAATGTAACAAGCTGGCCACCCTTAAAACGCTGTCCTGAGAAACAAAATCTGGAAAACGCGATTTGTTATTTTAGTATATTAGAACGTAAATGTCCAAACTATAGACATCTCGAGCTTTATTTGGCTACAAAAATATTATGCTCCTAGCTTTTGCCACTGACATACAGCACAACAAAAAAGAAACGAATAAATTAGTTTAAGCAAACAAGAAAAGCGAAGACAGAAAATTGTCATTTCAGAAGCCGTTTATTTTGCTATTCGCGTCCTCATTTCTCGAGCTCTATCCAACAATTAAACCGCACAACATGAAACGTTAATAGCTCTGCGTGTTTCTTTTTTAAAATAAACCTGATAAACATCTTAATTAAGTCATTACAAATGACAGTCATATAATATAACAATCCGGGTATAGTAGCTATTGTAGACTGAAGACCGAATCCCGTTTGAGAAAACATATGCACACCGTTCTTGAAAATACTGACATTTCTGCATTGTTTTGAAGGAGATTAAAGGTGTCTAACTTTGTGCATTGGTAGCTGAAAATCATAGCACCTATACTGATTTGGCTTTTAGTTTTTGCATCTTCTGCTTGTTTGCATGATCGCATTCAGTTCTAGAGTTCTTCGTCAAACGCCGATTTCGGGCAAGTCAGTCTGTATTGTGGCGTTTATAGTCAAAATACAGATACACTGTATTCATCTGAATGTTGGTCAATGTTGAGTATGTTGAAACCTTTGCTTACAGTTACAGTCCTTGGTCGATTCTGAGAGCTCGGTGTGATCACTCTGACTTGTTGCCTTTGAATTTGGTTTACTACTGTTGGCTAGTTCGACCGATATCAAGTATGGTCAAAGCCGTTTCTTTTCAAAATTTGATCATCTCATGATCTATAATTGTATATTAAAGTACAAGCAAGCATCCGTATCAAAAGTTCAGTTCTTGATGATTAAAGCATTGAAACAGTCAGTGTGACACAATACATTTTCGCTATCCGTTTGCAGCTTATTTCAATGTTGGCAATCCTCTCTATTCTCTGCTTTTAGTTGTGACAGCCGTCTGTCTCGCATACATCTTGAAATGGGACCAGTTCAACAGCTCTAAATTCAGTCTAACTTGTTCTGTTCAGAGGAAAGACTAAACACTGTTCGTATGTTTAGAACTGCAGGCAAAATTCTCAATAAGTTAAACTTGCAACAACTGATTATAAACATATATATAAGGCAAGTAGTTCATGATTAGAGAAAATATAAGTAAAAGAAAAGTATTTTGCATCTATTTTCAGAGTTTATTCTCAAACGAGAAGCTAGCTTACCGTAGTTCTAGATCGCGAAATCAAATTTCTGTTCAATTTGGTTATGTTCTCACAAACCATTATTACGCTACTGAAACCAATACTACTAATAAAATTTTTAACGTTCATATAACTGCAAAAACTAAACCATAAACTTCAGTTTGACTAACCTTTTGTTCAACTCGCCGATAATGTAAAGTATCACGAACAAATTCAACCGTAACCGGGATCTGGTATGTGTGGGCTCTGATGAGAACTAAACTTTTCCTGGCGTGGCACGGGTCTTTTATCTTTCAGCTGAACCATCTAATTGCTTGTTTCTTTCACACCAGGAAAGATTGGTAAATTGTAATGACATTGGCTAAAAGCTTTCTTGAATGGGTGAATGGAGCAGGTTTCACACAAACCTGCATCGTCAAGTCACGAATTATGTTTTTGCTTCACCGAAAACAATCTGATTTGTCTGAGTGTATGGTTTTACCAGAGTCGTGGGTGGTTGACATACATTTGAACGGAAGTCGGACAAAGGAGCCTGATCATATAATGGTGTTGTCGAAAAACAAAACAAAATTCAGTTTTGTACGCCCACTGTGATCGGTTTTTAAACACCGTGAATTTGGTGCAGTTCCAGCAGTGTTTTGTTCAAATACTGCTCAGTGTAAATGCAATCACCATACTATGAATACTTAATTTTGTTTTGTCTTATAAACAATTTTGGTGCTAATATTTCAATGTCAGCGGTATCACGTATTAATTTAGAGCTGAGATCGCACGCAAAAGCCATGTAAAAACACGTTTTAACTGTTATTAACAAAACAAAACAAATTATTTGTTTTTCTGGACGGTTATAGTACAAAGATTTATTAAAATAATATGTTTCAATCGTTTGCGCAAACACTATTTAAAAAGAAAAGTTACTGTAAAACATAGTCATCATTTGCCCAGACTTTGAAATGTGTACTGGCTACAAAAACAGTGTGAGTTAAGTTGTACGGCTGAAAACCCTTCCATTGTAGTTGTGTAGCGTGCAGAGTGGAATTAAGGTAAAAGGGCGAAATTAATTTCCAAATTATTGGCTTGCTATTTTAATCTTACACCCATGCACTTTCTCGAATTTTCTCTATCAGTTTGAGGAAGTGAAACAGACGACCAGATGAAAATATTGCTCGTAGTTTTTCCAAAGAAAACCGACTGGGAAGTCAAACAAAAGCTTGAAACAGAAAGCATACAATTGATACTGGTGGCGGGATTATGTTAGACAAGATTGCAGTCCACAGAAGCGAAATAATTTCAGGGAGGCTACAAAATAACCGAGAACGATTACGACAATAGTTTGTCACCGACAGACGTACTTCTTTTAGTTGATTTCATTGTTCATTCCCGATCCTGTTTTAATAGTTCTAATAGAGTTGTGTTTGATCAAATGAATGCATTAAAGGGTGAAAAGATTGTCACGAAATAATGAAACTTAAACCACAGGGCGTAAAACAAAATATAGTAGTTACAATGTTTAAACAAGCACAAAAACTAGACTACGATCAGTCTATGTTTTCTTCTTGGATCCATTAAGCGGACTGAAAAAAAAAATCGCTTTATCTGGCGGAAGAGATGGCAAGACAAAACTCTGCCCGCTATATGGATATTTTGGACAAGCTACTGAAAAGTTTGGGTATTCATAAAGATAAACTCTATTAAAATGTCGTCCGTGGTCTTGTACGGCTTTAACTGTGGCACGTTGGATGTTATTCTCACAATGACAGCTGAGCAGCGAAACACCCACATACAGCTGTCTTGTCTTGAACCTGTCGCACTGCAGGTTCTCTTGTGATTTCTAGCCGAGACGCTGACGCCTTTCGTTTCTAAGAGTAAGGAAGGACACCTGTATGATGAGCGTACAATTGTTTCCTTACTATTAAAAAACAGTTGTCTTTTTTTGTTGAAAAATATAGAAACTTTGTCTTGTTAACACAATTATGTTGAAACGGCTAGGCGGCGAAGAAATTTGTCTGATCCACCCAACTTTCAATGATTATAACAACCTGAATTCAGTGAATTCAGGCATTGTTATACAAATGGTATATAATACACTAAAATGACAAAAATTTGCAAATATGCTAAGGTTATAAAGTTATACTATTATACCATAATACAGTTATTCAATATTACCTCAAAATATGTGGCTTATCTAGTTCCTGAGAGCATTTAAAGCGCTCAAGTCAAGGGCCCGCCGAACAGGTACCGGGACCGCTCTCTTTTATTCGTATACCCGCTCGATCTCTCGAGAATGCTAATCGACTACAGCCGAACCCCTCAAGATGGACACCCACACAAGACGGACCTCTCTATAAGAGGGGCACCAAATCTTGGTCCCCGTCGTTTTTTCAGTCATTTACTGCATTAAAGTCTATAAGAGGGACACCTCTCTAACATGCTCTAAGACGGACAACGGACACATTGAAATACCGAACAGACAGTTAAACAGTTATTTGATATTGAAAAAACCCGATTTTTAATGACAATGCGAGTACGTTGAAATTATAACTATAAATTAATCTCCATTACTGTTATTGTATATATCAATCACGTCGTCCCTTTTACGTTCAATAAACTGTTTTGCTTTTTTGACCGAGGCGCATTTAATGAAGCATCTTCCTGTTTCTTTTTTAAAACTTCCTGCAAGTTTCGGGAAACAACACCGTCCACTATTGCCCTGTCGCTCGGCAACACAGCAACTTGAAGAATACAAAATTGCCAATCAAACACACCTAATAATAACAGATCTATTACTTTAATTTTGACGACCAAATGAGTGTTCTATGTATATCTATGATATTTTGCCTAAAGCGGTTGAAAAACACCTTTTGCGAATGTTTTCAAAAACAACAGTAAGAGCTCAAGCAATTTTTATTAGTTGGGAAACGAAGAAAAATATGGACAGTGGTTGATGCCTGCGGGCGGTCACATTAGGCCATTTGACACCGAGATAAAGTTTACACACTTACTTCAATGTCTTGCGATTTTTCCTAAGAATCTTAGCCAGTCACTGAGTTAGAACAAAAAAGTGCACATACGAGTGGAAAGCATATATTTGTAATTCTATATTCTTGGTCACTGGCGTAATGTGATCTAACTTTCAGCGATCTAGAGTAAGATGCATTTTGCTTATTTTCCAAAATCTGATCATTTCCAGAGTACGTGATTAACTTGATATAATGTTTTTTTTGACTGGTCAAATGTTTAGTATCCACATCTCTATAAATGGGCCATGTACGTATTTTACCTGAAAGCTAAAAGCCCCCTTGGTGAACTATTTTCCAAAATAACACTTAAAAGCTCAACTGGTTCATATTTTTCGAGACGTCGACAAAACACCCAATTCAAAGTATTTTGATCTATCCTAAAAACTCGTACGAAAGTCTATTTATAATTCTGTTCTTGGTCTGTAAAGGGACATACTTTCAGTGGTTAGAAAAGAGATGAACTTTACCTGATTTTCAAAGCCCAATAATTCCGTGGGTACCTTATTGTTCAGTTGGAAATAAAAAAAGGATCACAACAAGGTAGCCAAAATTGAGATACGATTTAATTAACGCGGTCTGTTAGGATTTACCCGTTTTAATAAGAGGATTTGTTGGAATTTACGAGTTGTTATAGCGAAATGTGATTTTAATTAACGTAGTTTCGACGCTCTGTTGCAGTCTGACTGGTCTGCGTTTTTCACAAGCCAAAACAACAATGTTACTCAACATAACTTGAAGTTAAATTACAGCATAAAAACAAATCATAGCCTGTTAAGGGTGAGCTTTGGGTAAAGTTGAATTTGCAGGCTCAATTATGTCATATATAATGTCTCGTATCTCCGTTCAAATTGCGAATAATACAAATTTAAATCATAGGAACACAGTACTGTAGTTAATGAAGATTCACAAATATTTTGAAAATTTTTGAAGA